>APFE030871753.1:24827-117191 GCA_000404065.3 Pinus taeda
ATTTTGAAAAATCTATAAGTTTTTCTGTGTTATATTTTAGGTAGTCGGATTCGAATTTGAATTTGGTAATGATGGACCAGAGTAACCTGCTTATGGTTTACATTTTTGTCTACTCAATTTTAAATTAATAAGTTTTACATTAGTGAATACCCTGTCACAGTTTACCAAGTGTGCCACCACTGTACTTAGTTGTAATTGCTGTTTTATTTTTGCAACGTGTCATTTCTATATCGGTAAAGGTTTGAGGTGCTCCCTATACCCATCGGTCAATGCCCAATAGCTGTTAAATTGACATAATAATTGATGACAGAGACCATGATCGACATGTAAGGGCAAAAAGGTCTGTCAACCATTTTTTAAACTCTGCGCCAAGCTGAACACCTGTAAATAAATGTCGGAATATACGGGTGTTTTTCTGCAATGTCGAAGGGTTTTTATTGTAGTCTTTCAGCGGATGTCCACAGCATGAGATGTGTATTTTCTTGATTATCTCTTTGCAGCAAAGAACTTATTTTAAAATTGGGCATGAAGCTTTATTGAGTCTAAAGGATGATTGTGAAGTGTAATTTCTCAATAGGGTTGTAATTTTGTTTATACTGTTATCAAAATTGAAATTTTATTTATATTTTCTTAAATAAATAATTTTAAAAATCCAAAATTAAATAATAAAAATATATTAAAAATTTAAATAATATTTATTCATAAAAAATTGTATATAAAAAATTTAAATCCCTCCTCTCTCAATTTCAATCCTTATAAATCTATGCTGATTTATCAAAAAATAAATAACCTGAAAAAAGAAATTAGGATTGTCGCCGCGTAAACTCGCAACACAAAAAAAGCTGAAAACATATTTATTGTTGAAGGATTTCTGTGAAACCCTCTGATGCTCCTGCATCAGTTCCACACCTCCTCTGATAAACTGTATATTCCTCTGAATGTACCATATGGTTTTTTTTTTCCTTTAATTGGAATCCAATAAAAATTTGACGCGTTGTTGTATTTCCGTCTGTATATATATACATATGATATAAATGCATGAAATCTCAGGAAACCTAATATGAAGTAGGAAAATTATAAGCTTATGTGGGCATCACATTTCAGCCACACATAAACGTTTATAGGAACGTAATGTCTCAAACCATAGTTGTAATTGATGTTTTATTTTTGCAACGTGTCATTTCTATATCGGTAAAGGTTTGAGGTGGTGTCTACCCATTAGTCAATGCAAGAGTTAACCAATTTGTCATAGGGCATTAAATGACTAGTTAGCTGCATGCCCTTTAACTTTATAACACACCTCATTATTTTTCATTTATCTCATTATGCCATTTATCTCGTTATGCCTGTGGGTGTGCTATAAAGTTAAAGGGCATGGGCATGTAGCTAACCAGTCATTTAATGCCCTATGGCAACCTGGTTAGCTCTTGCCTCAGTCAATGGCCAATAGCTGTTAAATTGACATAATAATTGATGTCAGAGACCATGATCGACATGTAAGGTTAAAACGGTTGGTACTAAACTCTGCTGGAAGGTGTTCAGTGTAAATAAACGCTTAGTCTAATGAAGTCGGTTGCTCTGAAAGTTATGGAAATTGTAATATATTTAGAAAATATTTGGCAAGGATTTTTGTAAATCTAAGTTATAGTTGTTAAATTTCAAAATTTTAGGTGTGTTTTTGGTGATGGTGAATCAATTTCCACCATAAAAACATGGTTCAAACATTGCCTGAAATCTTTTCAGACTGATTCTCGTCTAGTTAGACTACTCTGTAAATAAATGTCAGGATATACCAATGTTTCTCTGTAATGTGCAAGGGTTTTTATTATTTTCTTTCAGAAAATCTGCATATGTTTCTATGCAATGTGCAAGGGTTTTTATTGTTTTCTTTCAGCAAATCTGCATAGCATGAAATGTGTACTTCCTTGATTAACTCTTTACATGTAAAAGAACCCACCCTGGGTATAAATTTTATCGGATTTTTTTTCCATGTGAGATCCATATTTATTTGAAATAAATCGATGCTGATTTATTGAACCCAACAGAATTAACCTTTTCTTTTTACTATTTTGGCCACATAAACTGGCAACACAGAAAAACTGAAAACACATTTATTGCTGAAGGATTTTGTGAAACCCTCTGATGCTCCTACATCAGTTCCACACCTCCTCTCATAAACTGTATATTCCCCTGAATGTACCATATTGTTTTTTTTTTAATTGGAATGCAATAAGAATTTGACGCGTTGTTGTATTTCCGATATATATAAATGCATGAAATTTCAGGAAACCTAATATTAAGTACGAAAATTAAAAGCTTACGTGGTCATCACGTATAAGCCACACATAAACGTTTGTAGGAACGTAATATCTCAAAACAGACGCGTTGTTGTATTTCCGTTTCTTTATATATATATATGCATGAAATTTCAGGAAACCTAATATTAAGTAGAAAAAATATAAGCTTACGTGGGCATCACGTTTAAGCCATATATAAACGTTTACAGGAACGTGATGTCTCAAAACATGACTACAAATTATATTCTATGGAATAAGCCAACAAGTCACGAATACGATTAGCTGAGAGCTACTAATTCTACAGTAAAGCCTCTAATATTTTTACTATTGTAAAATTCATGACAGTGTAATCCTTTTCGCAGAGGAGATTGATTTTTCAATAGCTTTGATATTTTTTATACTTATTCTTATTTCTTTCTCAATAGGTTCATGTTTATCGTTGGTTGGTTTCCCGGGAACAAAAAGCTTCATCGAAAACGATTAAACAAATCGAAATCACAAGCCAAGAATATAGCGAGGTGATCAGAGATTATAATTATTCATGGTTCAAAATTCTTTGATCTCCCAGCTGTAAATCTCAATCAAGTAGACCTGCTATCTATGATTGAAAAGGATAAGACGCTATATTGTATTGATTGAGACGTTAGCCAAATGGATAAAAGAGTAATGCAAAGTGGGTTGTGCTGTACAATGATACACATGATCAGGTTGACCATAAGTGCACTACAGCACCTCTCCTGGATTTTCTCTTTCGTCGGTGTGCCTTATTCATGACATGAACCGGTACGGAGTAATAATTTAAGATTTATTCCAGTGCACTCATTTGACAAAGAAAAATTAGAACTCTGAATACAAAGGCCAATGATTTATCTCCGTATATAGAGTGTTTATTATTGATTTTGTTAAATATATAGCTGATCAAATAAGAGTCCATTCTCGCGCTTGAGCCTATAAGGTGCTTTCTTATTTTATTTTCTTGCTTTTTAAATAAGAATGCATATTTCATATCTATTTGGTATGCATTCGATTTTTTTGAGAATTTATTGTGAATACGTATGTAGCACTAAATGCAGAAATTTATTCAAAACCAATTTCACTATGCTATGCAGATCCTTTTGCTATTAGTCTTCCCTTGTATCTTTCAACTTCAACGTTTTTATAAATTTATTTTAGAATAAGACATTCAGAATTGAATATGTTACTGCTTTTGTAAATATATCTTCTCGACCAATATTTATTTTTTAAAGTTTTTCTTTGTCAAAAAATGTTGGTTGACCCGTAAACAAATAGACTTTTGAATGGTTATCTAGTTCTTAATAAATTCTACTTGCTTGTCTTATGAATCTCCTTGAACTCGAATTCTTGAGTCATTGTTGGAGAGGTGATTGAACCTTTGTACCTTGTTATTGTACTCGTTCACTAGCGTTTGTTTACTTTACTCTTTCACAATAGATTGTTCATAAGCGATCATTGCTTCCATACACAATTTTCTCTATACTTGCATCCCAAACCTCATCTTATTTTAACTTTACATCTTTGAGGATTATGCTTTCTTTTGTGATTGGATTGCTAAACATCTTTGTGAGTGGATTGTACAATCTATATGCTTTGTGCTAGTGTCTTTAACATTTCTCACAGCTCTTGTGAATTTTTTTCTTACTTTTTTTCTTATTTGTTTAGGTGACCATATGGCACATATCCCAATGCTTTTAAATATGACACATAACCACTTAAATTAATATATAGGTATTTTTCTTTCAATAAACTTCTAGCCATATTCATTATTGTTATATTCTTTCTTTATGTTATGCCATTCTCCCATTGTGTGTATCTAGATGTGAATTATCTCTTTATTACATGATGCTTACACTTTTTTTGTTAACCCTTTTGAGTCATTTTCTTGTAGCCAATGGGATCTCAAGATTTTAATGCGTCTAAGCTTTTCTTTGTAGCCATGACATTAAAATTTTTGAATTTCTAAAAAGAAAGATTCAAGAAATACAATCAAATCTTCCATCTAAAGCCATCACTAAATGTCATGAAATAGAAGTGTTCTCCAAGGTCTGCATATATATATATACACAAATCACTATGCACCAACTCTAATTGTGTCTTTTCCGTGTAAGATACACTTGTTGAAAATTTGTCCTTGTGATGTTTTCCCCATACATATCTCTTTCAAGAGTTAAGTCATTCACATATAGATGGTATGAATTTAAACATTTGCATTTCATGCAAAAAATTTAGTTCTCCAAAATATAAGGATCAAATTTCAAATTCCAAACCCAAGACTCATCTAGACTAGAAAATATATTGTAAAATGAGATTGATCAATAGGAAATTATCATTCTTCAAAAATGGATCATATTCTTAGTCCTTTCAATTATACCATTTAGTCTTTTACTAAGGAATTTTTCTAGGATTGTGCAAGTATAGTGGTAGAGAATACTTCTATAATCATCATTGATAAGTTGACCAATGCTCATGATGTTATGTTTTAATTCTTGGACAAACATAATCCTTGGACCAAATAGTTATCTCTATTTTCACCTTGTTTAGTGGGTAAATAAATCTTACCTACAATATAATTGACCTAAAGGCTCATTCTACAACCCATTATGAAGGTGACATGCAATTCTATGTGTACTTAATGTGAAGTTGACATGTCCTTTTAAAATTAAAATAAAATACTCATTAAATTAAAAAAAATAATGTAAACTATAATCAAAATACACACATAGAAATATGTGATTATTTGGTTAGTTTTACTTAAAATATTATAATGTAATATCCATTGCTTTATTGGTTATTGATATAGAACCCAATACAATAATAAATATTTTTTATCAAGAAATGATCATTTGATATCCAAATTTAAAATCTTTAAATTAACTAAACAAAAAAATAAAATTTATTATTTTTATATGTAAATTAAATTGCTATGTAAATAAACCACCTTGATAACATGAAGCTAATTTATTTAATTTCAACTTTAGAAAAATAACATATATGTATATATAAGATGACAAAATAATATTTTAATGTGCAAAGAGAAGTAATGTAAAGTAAAATTATTGAAATTAATATTGAAATGTATTTGAAAATATTTGAATAGAAGGAAAAGCATTACCATCAACACTGTAGTCCATAAATAAATAAAATATCTCAATTTTCATGTTAACTAAAGTATTTCAATGTCAATAATAAAACGTCGATATATTATGAGTACCATTATTTAACATTTTGACCCTTTTATTAAAGGTTAAATTTGAATGGAGAAAATATTTGTTGGAATTGCATGTTTAAGCTATTTCATTTCATGTATTCAAGGGCTTTAAAGGGGTTGAATCGATTTATGCATTAAAACCCATCATTTGTCAATTTCCTAGAGGGATGCAATCTTTGGAGGTACATTTAAAAAAAAAAAAAGTTGCATTGTAACACAGTTTGCACCATAAGATATTTGATTTTTCTTGGCTCTTGCCAAATCTGCGTTTAAGAAGGACCTATACTGTTAATTACCCAATTTAACTATAGTATTAGTGAAATTATCTAGGCTTGCAAACATATTACGTTTGGTCAAATGATTACTACATCCACTATGTAGCAAGAAAAGGTCTTTGTTATTCTCCTAACATGGAAATTAATAAATGTATATTCAAAGGAAAAATTATATTTTTTAAAATAATAATATTGAGCTTGGGGATTGTAATTTTTTCTAATGACCTCTGACACTTCCCATTAAGCGCTGAGGGCTCTACTATGGTGAATCCCATGATCTGAGCTTGAGTTTCCATATCTTTGTAAATTGACTCTCTCTTAGTAAGTGAGATCTACTATATATTCCCTTGTCTTTGTTTTTCCTTCCTCCGAGTCTTCTTACTTAAGCCTATCATTTCAAATCACCCTACAAGGAATCACCATCCGTATTAATTCCTATCTCATTGGATAACAAGAATATTATCAGTGCATATCTAAGGAAAGTTGTCTTAGATTCTTTGATTCTTCAAGGGAATCTAATACAACATCAAATTTCGATGGAAATCTCTTCGATTATTTTTAACAAACTTATACTCTATTATCTCTTGACTATATATTCTTAACTCATTTAATACATTTATCATCCGAGAGATGAATTCTCAAATTTCCTCCTAAAAGTTTGTAACATTTTACTCTATTTGTGCCTTCATATGCAATATATAAAGTTTCCCATGCTTTCTTAGCATAATATTCTACTATGATTTTTAGAAAATTTGAGTGATCTGATCTTTCCCAAATAAGGCATCGATCATTTAAATCGTTCTGTTTATTTTCAATTAGTTGATATATGTAAGTGCATCTTATACCTTGTATTATTTCCTAGTCTAATTCTACAAATCCATTTACAACTAAACTTCAAGAATCCTAAGAAGGAAGGGAAACTTCCATATTTATAGACCAATTTTCAAATTTATACCTATCCAAATTAGTCCCTAAACATTTCCTAAACTATTAGGAGAACTCAATTTTCTTTGAGTTGTTAATTTTTGTTCTTTTATGTTGAGATGATGGGAGAAGTAAAAAAATTTATTTGTAGGGATTGAAAGGTACTATATGGAAGGGTTTGTCTTGTTCTATTTTTCTATGTTATACTAGTGAGTTCCAATGTAGTACTCCTATTAATATGATAGGGTTTTAACTCGGGAGGATGAACCATGCACTTAAAGGTAATATTAGATTTCCCTTAGTACCTGAGAGTATCATGCTAATTTCTTCTTTTCATGTCATTATAACAATGAGGTGGTCATGTGGTTGACCTAAAGGTTATTTTTTTGTTATAAGAGTGGGTGATATAAGGCTCATTTTATGATATTAGTGGGTGGTATAGGTTTATTTTCAATACACTTATAGGATTTTTGACATACTCAATGGTAGGTGTAAGTGGGATAGTTAAAAGTATTCAAGAGATGTGGGGATCAATCAAGATTATTTTAGATGAATTAGATTTAGTCTAAAACATATAATAGGCCATTGAAGAGATGCAAGAAAAATTAGGGGCCAAACCTTAGATTTCCTCTAGAATAGTGAAATTCCTTAATTCTAGGAATCAAGAGTAGTTCAGAGCCCCCAGTGTTGAAGATAGAACTTATGTCGTAATAGAGGTGAATAAACTTTCAACTATAGAAAATTGCTCTAGATAATTGTAGGTTAGTGAAAAAGGAGGTAGACAAATTTAATACAAGAGTCAATGTTATGAGAGAAATGGGTATGCCTTTTTGTTGGGATCATAGTAACAGGTTAATTTATCTAGATGCGTACACATAATCTATGTTAATGACTAGAGAAAATTCAAATAAGCTTTCAAATATGGGGAGATATTAAAGCGGCCAACTATAGTAGATAAATTTATGGATGAGTTTTACATCCACTATGAAGTCAAAATGTTTTTCTCAACTACTCCAACCTATCATACATATATATGTTTGGATGTCTTACAAAAATATGATATCATAAAGTTTGCATAGTCAGAACAAATTGGGAGTGGTTAGCTAATTTTTCCCCATAAATATTTATGATTCTAACAACAAATGCAATTGAAGAAATGAACATGTGTACAAAGATGATTTGAAAATTGCAAAATTCTATCTACTTTCATTAGTTCGTTCCCAAAAAGTTTCATTTCAAACAAATATCTGTCGTAATTATTTTTTATAAAAATTGAAGAAAGGGGTTTGTATTTTGAGAGTGAAATTATATTTTCGCATTTGCTGACAATATTATTATAGCTTTTCATAATAATAAAATATCTTTTAGCTATTTCGAGTGTGTACATCCTACATATATTCTTCCAATAGAAATGTTACCCATTTGAGGGTATACCATTGTGATTTTTTGTGGACACCACAACACATCTTTGGTCTAGAAACATTTTAATAAATGCATAGGAATAATATTTTCACCAAGAAATGAAGTGTAAATGCTTGTGTGAGATTTAGTCCCCACCACATCTCAGGTTCAAATCTCATGGGAAGGGTTGACGATGAGAGCCAACATTGGGGGAATTGAACTATCACAAGGGATGTCCAACCTCGACTGAGCTTCACATAATCTTGGTGATAACATTTCATTAGTGGATAGATTATTCTTCCATCCAAAATTAGGTTAGCCCTAACTTAAACTGATTCTAGTTCAAGAAAATAAATAAATAAGGACAATAAAATGCAAACAAAATCTTTTCAAGCAATAAAGAAATACATAAAACAAAATCCTTAAATAATTCTACTCACTTAAACAAAGCTAACCTACATCGTTAAATGCATCGCTTGTAAATCTCCATTAGATTGTGTAACCATAGAAAACTTCACTCTCCAATACCTTAGATAAATTGCTAAATTCATCCCTCGTCAACCTCTATTAAATGTTGTAACCTTCTCTAACGTTAGTTTCTAACACCTTAGCTAAAATACTACTTTGATGAAAGGAACACCATAGAAACGCATATTCACATCAATATTAGACTCATAAACTTATCACCAAGCCTCATTGTTTTATACCTATAGTTGTTTTTAGAAAAACTCTAACAAAAATCTAAATAAAATCCTTTTAAAACTGTATTAGACCGGAATAAATATTTTAAACAATTACATTCTTTAATAATGAAATAATCTGGACAACAGTTTTAAAACAGTCTGCCGCACCGAGACAGAATAATTATAATATTCCAACATCCAATAATCTCTAGCTAAGTATATGACAAAATTCATAAAATCCGAAGCTTTTTGGGGTCGTAGCAAACGTCGACCTAATGGGCTGAGGCAGCCAGCTACACCTGATGTTGGTTGGGAAAGTTCTTTCAAAAACTTTCGTCACAAACTGCACAGACAGCCGTCAGAAAACTGCAAACAGGTAGCCGTTTGAAACGAGACGTTCTTTCACGAAGTCCGATATGACAGCCGCTGAAATGAGAATTTCTTTCACATTTCATACGGTGCGAAGTTCGGTTTTTTTCAACTGTACTTATTCTTACCACATTTCATATATTGGATAACTTTTTTCGTTTCCAATTGCCAGTCTATTAAAATCACATATGGTTGCCCATTTCTTAGTGCATGACTACCAAAATTTTCCTCCTACTTTATTGGATTCTCAAGAGCTTTCTACCTTGTTCATAACTACTGATATTTTCTTTATAGATTGTAAGATTGTCATGATATGTTCTTTATACTTTATTAGATGGTCAAGAAATTTGTATGTATGTAGCCTCACATACTGGAATTTGAGTCTACATGTTTCCATATCTCTTTATACATTCTAGAGGGAGTTTCACACATGTTATAGATCATCAGTGAAGGGTGAGTGAAGGGTGTATTTTTATATAGAATGTTTTTAGGTTGAATATGAGCAACCAAAAACATTTTTGGGTAGAATGCTATAAGTGTATATGATCAAACTTGGACAATGGTTGTGGACCAGATGTATTTTCACTAATTATATTTGGTTCGATTTTGTTAGAGTAATTTTATAGATTATTTTTTTTAATATTTTTATTGAAAAGCGTAAAGAGAAAAAAGCAATTGAGTAGATAACATTTATTTTCATTTTTTTAGCTTAGTTTTTTAAAATATTAAAATATTATATTTATAATGTTGGACTTTTGAAGTCACCATGGATTGGATATATGAAGCAATGAAGAAAAATAATAATTTAATCACTACAATTTTAAATATTTGATAATTTATTAGATTTATTAATAATCTTGATTTAAAATTACATTTCTTAAGTTATATGTATACATAATTTTAATACTTTTATATTTAAAAATTAATAAGACAAAACATAATAATAAGTTTCATATCATAAACTGAACTAAAGTAACACTAAATAATAGCATATAATTGTTTTCATTTGAAAAGTTGATTGTTAAATTCTAATTCAATAATACTAAAAAAATAGGAAAGGAAAATTGTGTTGCTACCCTATAACATTTGTTCTCATAGGCCATGTGTAGCTTCAACATTTTGGTCTCCATTAATTACATGGATATAAAGTTTTAAAAATATAAGCTATGAAGAAGATATAAGTTTGTTGAAAATGGTTTGATGAAAATGAAGATAATAAGCGGAAATAGTTTATGAACAAGCATACATGTTTGTTAAAAGGTAATTTTATAATGTAAATGGTTTCTTTAAGAAAAAACAGTCTAAATCTGAACATGAACACGTGACACTTATTGTTCATGGTTATGAAAGATAAAATTTAATCAAAAATGCTATTGTAATTGATTTGATTGAGAATATGAATATTGTGCGTGTTGTACATAAAACTATAGGTATTTTGATTGGTATATGGCATATAAAAGTTAATTAGTGTTATAGAGTCAATGAGTAGTGTTATTTGTGGTTGAAATTAAACAACCTTTTTTTTCTTGTGAAGCCCTCTTTGAATAATTCCAATATATTTTAAACCATCTTCAATGTGAAGGCTCCTAAGTATATTTTTAACAGTCATTTCTCTCAAATTTCCACTTAATGTGCTCGAAGCTAATTGGTAATGTTCTTGACATGTGCCATAAAACTATCTACACAATTTGAATTCTTGATATGGACAGTTTCAAAAAAATTTGAATGTTCGAAGTTTTTTCTTTATCTATGCCTTGATATGTTGTCTCAAATGTATATTATGCATTATTTGAATGATTATCTACTACAACATCAAGACAATTTAAACTTCTCTTACTTGTTGGATAAGGCATGATGCCTCTAGATGTTTCTTTCTATTTTCAATATAAAAAAATCTCTATGCATTTCTTGGTAATTGTATTGTTGTAATTGTAATGTTGAGTCATCTCGTACTATGAACCCATTACCACAATATGCCATGATTCCTCAAAAAAATAAAACTCTTTAGTTATATTGACTAGAGGTCATAATTCATATTTCTGAGGAATGATCCATATAACTATCTTTGAATATCATTAGCATAGAAAATTTTACGGGCTAATATCCACAAGTGGGCTAATTTTCCATGGTTTTTCCAAAATAAATATTAGCCAATTTCCATTTTTTCTAAAAATATTTCTCCCAAATTTTATAGTATAAAATTATTTTATCTTAAAAATTGCCAAACTATATTAAAAACTATATATAAAACTATTAAAAATTTACATGCTTTTAGATCACATTCGTCCCTTTGTCAATCTCAAAAATAGACTACATTAATTTTCTTATTTTGAATTGACTATAAAAATACCCAATACTTTTACATTCCACCATCTACTTTGTGTAAATATTTTTCACCCTTAATTTTGTTTCGGTGAAACAATTACTTTTTCTATATTAAAAATAAAATTTTCAATAAAAAAATAATATATAGGTAATCTTTTAATAAATCGAGATATTTATATTAAAATAAATAAGTAAATAAGTAAATCAATAAAAAAACAATATATAAGTACTCTTTTAATAAATCCACATATTTTTAACAAGACCGCTTTTTCATTGTTATCAATACATGGAAGGTTTCATACCCTTTTAACATGGCTTTCATAATTAAGATGTGCTTCTGATGGTTTTTTTTTAAACAATGCTTTTATAATTTAATTGAATCAATGTAGTATGGATATTATATAAAATATGTGAGATCCTTGTGACCAAATTTTAATATCAACTTTATTTTTGTATGTGGTAGATTTACGAATGGTGTAAATAATTTGGAAAATTGCACATGTTTTCTAAAATATATTCAAACTTTATTCAATTTGATAATGAATAAGGTCAGTCTAATATTGGTTGATTAGCTTCTCCAAAATTGATTTATTCTCTACCAATGATATAAATATTTGTGATTATTGTGACTTACTTTTAAAATATTTTCAAACTCTATTTAATCTAATTGGGTGATTGGATTCTCTAGATACAGTCCACTATGGCTTTCTTTTAGCCAATTTCCTTCCACTACAAAAATCCTAATTCTCCCAATCGAACCCTATGACTTATTGAATCATTAAATCAATGCATAGATAACTTTTTTCATATAAATGAAATGATTTTACTGTTCTATCTTTGAAGAGGCTTGAGATAGCATAACAAAATTAAAGAGCAATGAAATAGTATAATAATAATCTAATAAAATGATGAATCTATAAAATAATTTATTTTAAAAAAAATATTTGAATAATAAAAAACATATTTATACATTTAACTTATTTTAGAAAGCTTAGTATAACTCTCTTTAATAATTTGTTTATTTCATATTTTTTTTTATTAATGAAAACCTAATGCAGGAGCATCTAGCTAGGGCACCATGACAGGGTGTTGGTCTCCGCTAAGGTGGAATTTGTGTTAGAAAATTGGTTTTCTTTATGTTTAGTTTGTCACAGTAGGATGTAAGACTTTCTTTTCTTTTAATCTTAGTATTAGTTAGGGACAGTTTGGTCAGTTAGGATCACTAGTTTGTTTGTCTTTAATCAACAGTAGGTTAATAATTGTTTTATCATTTTACAGGAAAAAAAAAATATGTTCAATGTAAATTCTTGTGGCATAGGCAGAACCGAATACAAGCATAGTTATGTAACTAATAAGAATTACAAATGAAAAAGTAACTACACAATTTAGGCAATTGTGAACAGGGGATATAAATGTACATGAGAAAATCATTAAAAAGGTTCAACATTTATCATACAAATTTTCTTAATAAAAGAGCAAACTTATTCGAATCCATTTGTGTAATTATAACATTTTCCTTTATTGCTTCCTAATTCACCAAACAATCAGAGTAATTGACACAGTGCATGCAGACTAGTTTGTCCATTTTCTTTTTCTAAAGAAACAGAGTCCAGACAGCAAGAATGTAATGAATTTCCAAAATGAGGGTTTGTGACACAATGCGGGAAATTAACATTGAATGAACAGGAACAAGTGGGAGAAAGTCTAAAATAATTTATGTTCATTGAAGAAACTATGAATACAACCACAAGATAACAAGCACAATTCAAGGATGTCCAAGCCAGAACGAAAGAAATAGCAGTCAACAATCACCATTAAGCCAAAGGTAATTCAAGCCAACGTTTCCCTGAAATTTCCTTTCCATTATAATATGAAATGTTTGAGTATACATAGCAGAGTTCAAAAATAACCCATGAACAGTAACAAAACTGATGGCTAACCAACCCTAGACAAGGGTTTTGGGAAAGGGCTCCTATCCAATACAAGTTACAGAGAACAAATATAGAAATCCAGAAAGCCTGCACTGACAAAGACCAGGGTGCTAGACTACAACCGAGGGACAATAACGAACACCCATTAAGGAAACCAAACCCTCAAAAACTTACAGGCCCTAACTCTAAAACCGAAAATTGGTGATGATGACAAAGCCTACCAGGCAAAGGCTAAAGTGATTGTTCCAGGCACGCTCAACTGCAAAACCCATAACCTGAAAAAGGACAAAAGATGAATTGTGAGCAAACTACTGACTACCAAAGAAAAAAAGGAGTGAAAGAACGCATACGAGTAAAGGATACATTTCCTTACTTGAAGGGTTTGCAACGTGAATAGAGCACAGACCATTAAGCCACAAATTCCTGACATAGACTAAGACAAAGGAGCAATGACATTAGAACCAGAACAACAAAGTGAGAAAAGTGAATCATGGATGGATGAAGTTATCTATATTGAAGTTGAAGACAAGAGAACACCATTTCTTCGTAACCTGGATGCATGTCAAAGACCCCTGATATTTACGAGCTAGATGACCTCATACCAAAACAGAGATTGCGGAGCAAAGACTAGTTAAAATAGTTGAAGAAGAAACACAAGAATATACTCACACAGGCGGTAGAACCATCTTCATTTGCGTAATGAATCAGGACCATAAGTTACCCAGGCGAATGTAAGAGCCAAACCTTTAGACAACAAAACCCTGAACGGGGTGCCCAATAGTTGCAACTTCGTTGCATGCACAAGCAGCATAACCTTACTAGAGCAAACCCTCAACATCAAGGAGAAAAGAGCAGAAATGACCGAGTGATAGTAGGAAGGAAGATTTTGGCGTGAACAAGGAGTAGGAAATGCAACCAACAGCACAGTACAGCACATTAATTATGCACATAATTTCCACCACATCAGATTCCAAAAATATCAGAGGTCAAGTCATTAATTATAGCCTAATGCAGAGTTTAATCATTATCTATATCATCTAATTAGTGATTGATCTAAATAGTGTTGGGATGGTCCCATCATAGTGGTATTAGAGCAAGGTATTGAAATTGGCTAAAGAAATGGAGGTAGGAAGGAGAGGTCATGGAAGAGGTGTTCAGCGGATACCAGAGGAAGGATTGAGCGAGGAGATCAGGATTCTTATTGCCCATTTGGAGGTAGTTGAAGCTGGGAGAAGAAGGGATCTAGAGATAGGTGATGATATCGAAGAGGAAGTTGTAGTGACAACAGATGGATCATATGAAGAGGGCCCAAAAATGAGACTGTTGAGCTCGCTCTTAATGGCAAGCACTAAACCCAACCCAAAACTCCCAAATTATGATGGAAGCCTATCCACAGAGGTTCTATTGGACTGTATCAACGAATTGGATAAGTATTTCAAGTGTGAGGAGGTTAGTGAAGACTGCAGAGTTAAGTTCGTTGCGACAAAGTTGAAGGGACACGCAACCCTATGGTGGGACCATGTCCAAACATAGAGAAGGGGATTGAACAAGTTTCCGATCAAACATTGGTCAAGGATGGTAGCCAAGTTGAAGGGCAGATTTCTGCCTAAAGACCACTAGATTGCACTACACAAGAAAGTGCCGACTTTGAAGCAGAAAGGAATGACAGTAAGGGAGTACACTGAAGAGTTTTATCGAGTGAACTTAAGGTTCAGTTATACAGAGGATACTGCAGAGAAGACAACCAGGTATGTAAATGGTTTAACGCTAGAAATTATAGATGAAATTAGTATTCTTTCTCAAAAGAACATTGAAGAAGCATATTAGAGTGCTATGAAAGTTGAAGAGAAAATTATTAGAAAGTAGAATGCCAGGACAGGATGAGGAACCAACAAAGGAAGAGGCGAGTCCTATGGTAGAGGATGAACTGCTAGCAGTAATGAGGAAGGCAACAGTTCTAAAGCGTCCAGATCAGTAGAAAAAGGTGACAATACAAGAGGTGGTAGGCGATATCAGTGAGATAGGGGAAATGGCCGAGGTAGAGGAGCGGATTACCAATGTTACAGGTGTCATAAGTGGTGACACAAATCATTTGAGTGTCTTGAGGCAGACCAAGCTGGATAGAGGGGTCCATATGTCGCATAACCAGAAGAAGCAGAGGCACCTCCCCAAGAAGCAGAAAATGCTCCAGAAACAGGGGAAGCCTTGGTTTTGAACAAGGTGTTGTTAGAACTAGCCAAAGAAACCACCGAACAAAATCAGCGGAAAGCTTTGTTTCCAACGGTTTGTAAGTCACATGGTAAGTGTTGTAAGTTAATTATTGACAGTGGTAATACAGATAGCTTTGTGGCCATAGAGATGGTGGAAAAGTTGGGACTGAAGTGGTTGAAACATCCCACCCCTTACAAAGTTTCATGGCTGCAAAAAGGCCATCAGTTGCTGGTAGATGAGCAATGCGAGGTGGAGTTTCAAATAGGCAGATATAAGGATAAGGTCATTTATGATATAATTCCAATGTATGTATGTCACATATTGTTAGGCAGGCCATGGCAGTATGACAGAAAGGTGGTACATGACAGACAGACAAACTGCTATAAGTTTGTCAAGGATGGAATCAAGCACACGCTTATGGCTATCAAGGAGGAAGGAATAGCAGGAACAAGTGAGAAAAGAGCATTGTTGGTAAGCGGAAAATAGTTTTTGAAACATGTTAAGGATAGAGAGGTGAGCTATGCAGTTGTAACGAGAGCAAAGATGGTAATTTCACATACAAAAGTGTTAGATTTGCCTGCAGAAATTCACCAGATGTTGCAGGATTTTACAGATATAGTGGTGGATGACATGACAAATAAACTTCCCCCCAAAAGAAGCATAAGTCACCATATTGACTTCATACTCGAAGCAAGCTTTCCGAATAAGGTAGCATATCAAATGAGCCCCAAGGGTAATGAGGAGATTAGAAAGCAGGTGCAGGAACTACTAGACAAAGCATTAATAAGGGAGAGTTTGAGTCCTTGTGCAATTCCAACAGTTCTCGCTCACAAGAAAGGAGGAGAACGGCAGATGTGCACAAATGCGAGGGCTATCAACAAAATCACCATCCTATATAGGTTTCCACTACCACAGATGGATGACATGATGGATTGCCTAAGTGGGGCAGCATATTTTTCTAAGTTAGATTTGAAGAGCGGGTATCATCAAATCCAAATTCGAGAGGGGGATGTGTGGAAGACAACGTTCAAGACTAATGAGCGACTGTATGAATGGTTGGTTATGCCATTCGGAATGAGAAATGTGCCCAATACATTTATGCATTTAATGAATGAAATGTTGAAAGAATACATCAAAACATTTGTGATAGTGTACCTCGATGACATAGTAATTTTCAGCAGGACAAAGGAGGAGCACCTTCGACATGTTCAGAGAGTGCTCAAAAAATTGCAGCAAAATAAGTCGCTGATAAATATGAAAAAGTGTACTTTTTGCAAAAAGTGTTGATTTATTTGGGCTTCGTAATAGAAAAAAATGAGCTAAAGATGGATCTAGAGAAGATTGTGGCGATAGTTAATCGGCCATCCCTGAAAAGCTTATTTGAGGTATGTAGTTTTCATGGGCAAGCGAGTTTTTACCAGAAATTCATAAGAAAATTTAGTGAAATTTGTGCACCTATGTTGGACACTATTAAAAGGGCTAGTCTGCCTTTTTGATGGACTGATGTAGCGAAGTGGAGTTTTCAGCTACTAAAGAAGAAAATCACAGAGAGACCGATCTTGAGATTGCGATATTTTAAGAAGCTCTTTCAGGTTCTCTGTGATGATAGTGGTACGACTATTGCAGTTGTACTCAACCAGGAGGATAAACCCATTGCATTCTTCAGTGAAAAGTTAAATGAAAGCAGGTAGAAATATTCGTCCTACAACAAGGAGTTCTATGTTGGCATCTAGGCACTAAAGCACGAGAGATACTATTTGCAGGGAAATGAATTTGTATTGTTTGCAGATAATTCTACACTATAGTATGTGATGCAACAGCACAGGCTGAATCAAAAACATGCCAAGTGGGTGGAATATTCGCAGAGTTTCACCTTTGCATTGAAACACATTAGCGGGTAGGCCAACAAGGTGGCAGATGCGTTGAGTAGGAGGGCCTTACTTTTGCATGAGAGTACTGTACAAGTGCTGGGTTTTGAGCACTTGAAAGATTTATACCAGACTGACACAGATTTTAAGGAGGCCTATGAGGCATGTTAGAATCCCTTGGTGAGAGATAACATTCCATGGTTGGACTACACCTTGCAAGAGAAACTGTTGTTTACACGAGGACAACTATGCATTCTTGACTACTCGATGAAAGACAACATTATTTGGGAGACGCATAGTGGAGGTCGAGCTGGACATTTTGGAATAGACAAGACACTCGAGAAGCTCAATCATTTTTACTTTTGGCCAAAGATGTGAAGGTATGCACAATGATTTTGACTAGGTGTAAAGTGTGCTAGTTAGCAAAGGGTCATAGTCAAAACACGAGACTATATACACCATTTTCTATTCCAAGCAGACTGTGGGACTTAGTCAGCCTAGACTTTGTCTTGGGTCTACCTAGGACACAATGGGGTTATGACTCGGTAATGGTAGTAGTGGATAGGTTCTCAAAGATGGCACATTTTATCCCTTGTAGAAAAACCAACGATGCCACTCACATGGCCCACTTGTTCTTCACAGAGATTGTTAGGATATATGGCTTGCCTAAATCTATTCTTTCAGATAGGGATGTAAAGTTTACAGGGAACGTTTGGCACACCCTGTGGAAGAATATGGATACACAGTTGAGTTACAGCTCTGCTTATCACCTGCCAATTGATGAACAAACCAAGGTGGTAAATAGAAGTCTGGGGAAGCTTGATTGGTGAGAATTCGTGGATGTGGGATTGAGTGCTTGCCCAGGTAGAGTTCACTTATAATGACTCACCTATTCGCAACACAGGATGTAGTCCATTTCAGATCTTGTACAACATGCATCCTCGCGGAGTACATGAGTTGCAAGATCTCAGACAAAAAGAAAGGTGAAGCACAGATGGAGAAGATTTTTCTAATGCGATGACAGATTTGCATGAGCAGGTGAAAATTAAATTGCAGGATAGTAGCCAAAACTATAAACAACAAGTAGATTTGAAAAGAAGGAAAGTGCAGTTCAATGTGGGAGATGAAGTCCTCACACATTTGCATAAGGAACGCTTCCCTAGAGGTGCATACAATAAGCTGAAGTATAAGAACATAGGTCCCTGCAAAGTCCTCCGGAAATTTTCAGCGAGTGCCTATGAGATACAGCTGGCAGTAGGGATAGGCATTTCACCCATGTTTAAAGTAACATACATGTTTTGTTACATCGCTAACCCAGAAGAAGAAGAGAAAAACACACAGCCTACATGGAATACCCATGATGGAGGAGAAACTTGGATGAGACAAATGACTTATGTTCAGCCTTCTGAGATCAAGAGAATCCTTGACACTCAGGTGACCAAACGAACTCGGTGGAAGGAGTATCTGCAATGCCTGGTCAAGTGGAAGAACTGTCCTATTGAGGACAATTCATGGCATGATGCCAGGCAGATTGAGTAGGTAGGTTCTTCAGTCGAGAAGCTCATGGACCGGAGTCATGATTTATTTTTACCTCGGGAGCCTGATGCAAGAGCATCCAACTAGGCCACCATGACCAAGTGTTGGTCTTCACCAAGGTGGAAGTTGTGTTAGGAAATTGGTTTTATTTATGTTCAGTTTGTCAAAGTAGGATGTAATTCTTTTTTTTCATTTAATATCAGTATTAGTTAGGGGCAATTTGGTCGGTTAGGCTCACTAGTTTGTTTGTCTTTAATCAATAGTAGGTTAATAACTATTGTGTCATTTTAGAGAAAAACAATATGTTCAATGTAAAATCTTTCCACATAGGCAAAACCAAATACAAGCATAATTATGTAAGTACACAGTTCAGGTAACTATGAACAGAGGATATAAATGTACATGAGAAAATCATTGAAAAGGTCCAACATTTAGTATACAAATATTTTAATAAAATAGAAGACTTATTCGAATGAATCTACGTAATTATAACATTTTCCTCTATTGCTTCCTAATTCACCGAACAATCAGAGTAATTGACATAGTGCATGCAGACTAGTTTGTCCATTTTCTTTTTCTAAAGAAACAGAGTCCAGACAGTGAGACTGTAATGAATTTCCAGAATGAGGGTTTGTAACCCATGAAGGGAAATTAACATTCAATGTACAGGAACAAGTACAAGAAAGTATACGATAATTTATGTTCATTGAAGAAACTACGAATACAACCACAAGATAACAAGCACAGTTCGAGGACATCCAAGCTAGAACGAAAGAAACAGTAGTCAACAATCACCATTAAGATAGAGGTAATTCAAGCCAACGTTTCCCTGAAATTTCCTTTTCATTATAATATGAAATGTCTAAGTATACATAGCCGAGTTCGAAAATAACCCATGAACAATCACAAAATTGATGGCCAACTAACCTTAGACAAGGGTTTTGGGAAATAGCTCCTATCCAATATAAGTTACAAACAACAAACATAGAAACCAAGAAAGCCTGCATTGACAATGACCAGGATGCTGGACTATAGTCGAGGGACAATAACGAACAACCATTGAGGAAACCAAACCCTCAAAAACTTATAGGCCCTAACCCTAAAACCCAAAATTGGTGATGCTGACAGAGCCTACTAGGTAGAGGCCGAAGTGACTCCTCCAGGCATGCTCAACTGCAAAACCCATAACCTAAAAAAGGACCAAAAACCAACTGTGAGAAAACTGCTAACTACAAAGAAAAAATGAGTGAAATAATGCATACAAGTAAACGATACATTTCTTTACTTGAAGGGTTCACAGTGTGAATAGAGCATATGCCATTGAGCCACGAATTCCTGACATAGACTGAGACAAACAAGCAACAAAATTAGAACCAGAACAACAAAGCGGGCAAAGTGAATCATGGATGGATGAAGTGACCTGTATTGAAACAGAAGACAGGAGAACGCCATTGCTTCATAGCCTGGATGCATGTCAAAAACCTCTGAGATTTACCAGCAAGACAACCTCATACCAGAATAGAGACTGCAAAGCAAAGACCAGTTAAAATAGTTGCAAAAGAAACACAAGAATATACTCACACAGGCAATAGAACCATCTTCGTTTGCATAACAAACCAAGACCATAAGTTACGCAGGTGAATGTAAGAGCCAAACCTTCAGACAAAGAAACCCTAAACGACGTGCCCAACAATTGCAGCGTAGCCGCATGCACAGGCAACATAACCTTACCAGAGAAAACCCTCGATAATAAGGAGCAAAGAGCAAAAATGACCGAGTGATAGTAGGAGGGAAGGTTTTGGCGTGAACAAGGAGCGGGAAATGCAACCCAAGTCACAATACAATACATTAATTACAGACATAATTGCCACCACATCAGATTCAAAAAATATCCGAGGTCAAGTCATTAATTATAACCTAATCCACAGTTTAATCATTCTTTATATCATTTAATTAGCGATTGATATAAACAGTGTTGCGCTAGTCCCATCATAACCACTTTAATAATAGATAAGATTATTCTAGTTTATGCATGAGTGCAATTGTATTCATGTGATAGAAAATTAGTTAGAAACAAAAATAAATAAAACAGTTTTCACAATTATATTATGAATATATATTTTAAAAACTTCTACAATATTTAGATTTTTTATAAAATTACAAATTTCAATATTTATAATATATATTTTTAAAGTTATTTTCTCATATACTTCTAATATGTATCCAATACCTTTGGCGTTTTTAAAACAAATATAAATTATATAAAACAACTATAACTAATATTTTTTTTTCTTTTTAAATAATATTATATTGAAATTATTTTTCAAAAATTCACCTATATATTAATTTTTTTTATATAAATTTTTAATGTTTCTTTTATTATTAATATGAGATATTCTCATCCACTATAATTTTCATAATAATAAATATTTTAAAAATTCCACTTCCAACTCTAGTGCCTAGGTTCAATGTAACGTCCAAACCTTATTCACTGCAACAAAGTTAAATTTATTTGACATATTGCAAATGCCCACTGAATAATTTTTTTGGGCCCCTTGGCCATTTTGCTTAAAATTTCAATCCCCACCCTTATAAATAATAAGAATATTACATAAATAATATGTCTTTTTGGTTCAATCTCCATTATGGTTAAATTACATATCTCAACCTTCTTTACTTTGATAAACCGTAAGATTCTTATTAGTCTGTGCCTCCGGCATAGCAGGGACTATAGCGTTCGATGGACCATTGACCGTGTATTAGTGCTTCAGTTGACTGTAAATTTCCAGTGTTTAAGCGATTTTAAGCAAAGTTTATCCCCGGCAATATCGTGTAAGAAACTTATAACCAAACTTGTGAATTCAAGGTCTTATTACACACCTCACGTGCCCCAATGTTATTTTGGCTAGGACAAGTAATTTTCTCCTAAGTTTTCGAAAACAAATGTTTTGCGCAAGCAAGCTGCCATCTGCCATTTCTCAGCCGGGACAAGTAATTTTATCCTAAGTTTTAGAAAACAAATGTTTTGCGCAAGAAAGCCACCATCTGCCATTTCTTCTTGGTACCTGTCACTTCTTCTACGCTCCTATCTCCTCTCACTGATAACTCCTTGGCAGCACATGTCGTTGAATGGCCGCTACATGTAGTTTCATATATTGCAGAAAATTGAACAATGTGATAATATTGCCCACACTACAGTCTTTCGACAATGGAGTTCCCACCCATGTATAGTGCAGTGTATTTTAGGCACCGCCTTCATACCTTACCTACAGGTTAGAACAAGAATGATTTATTGAGATCAAGAAATGGCAGACGTTAAGTAAGGCTTCTTGTCAGGAAAGCCAAGCATTCATTCATCAACCAACAACAACAGCTAAGAACCATGGAACACTTGTGAGCTATTAATTTTTAGACATACTATAATCATGTAAGAAGATTGATTCTTTTACTATATTTTTACATATTGTACTCATGTTTCACAGATCAATACAAAATATTATGTTTTGCTTTCGGATGTTCACCCATAACAATCAATTCTTAACATGGGGTTGCTATTTTACCTGTGTTATTTCACAGCCGCACAGCCCTCATCAATTCCACCATTGGAGAAACCATCACCTTCCCTCCATGGCCGAAAAGGTAATATCAGCTTCGCTTTGTCCTTATCCTTCAGATTCTAGGCATGCTGCATCTAAAACCCTTCTAATCTATTGTTGCATATACTACAGTTTGGAGACTCTAGGCCTAGGTTTGCATTCTTCACCCTTTCAGGAAATTTCTCTTTCTTCTGTACTACATGAAAGTTTTATTTTAACGAAATTTGACACAAATCGGTCCTATAGTATAGCGAAATGAATTCTACACTGTAGCCATATCGCTACAACCATTTCACCAGGAGAATCAGAGATCAATATAGGAAAAGAGAACCAGGTTATGTAACCATGCAAAAATTGCAAAATTCGGGCTTTTAGGACAATCTGTAACACATCAATTGACCTGCATTGGAAAAAAAAAAAAATTTAAACCTAGATGTAAAAGAATGGGTCTCCCAACTTACATATCTATGCATTGAAAAACATCATAGCCTTCTAAAGTGCCTTGGTATAACTATTAGGAGGCGGAGCAGAATGTTTATGTCTGGGTACCAATTTGACAATAAGAGACACCAGTCCGGTGATTGAACCCGACAATAAAATTGATGTAACAATCCACTTGAAAATAGTCTTGCTAGAGACAATGCATCCCAGGTTCACATACTTCTTCTTCTACTACTCTCCAAGCCCCAACAGCCAGCTCTGTTGAGTCTCATATAGCGGCCTAGAAAGAGCGAATCTGTCAAATTCCTCCAAGTTCCTGCTCCTGTCATCATCTGTGGCTGAATTGGCATTGATCTCCAGGGCTCCTCCCCACGGATCTCGCCCATATATCGACATGGTGGAACAGAGTCCCACAAACCCAAAGTCCCAAGGATCTCAGCACAGCAACTGAAACCACCTAGTTTGTCTCAGGTGGGTACCTGATATTTTTCACAACAAACAGGCACTGAAACCACCCCTATATCTGTCCCTGTCTCTGCAGTGGTGGGCTAACTGTCGTGTCCCTCCTTATGCCTTCTTCCTTCACTTGGTAAACTAGATATGCAACCTATCTAACTTCGGCTTCCTCAGCCACTGTAGCTACCATACGCTGACCTCGGGAAGGTGAGGGGCATTAATATGCAACCTCTCTAACTTCGGCCTCTTCAGTGTGTGTAGCCACCATAAGCTAACCTAGGGAAGGTGAGGGGCATTGATGCAGTCCATTTACAGAGACAGATAACAATAAAGTAGGAACGAACTGTAGCGAACGACAATGCTTACGCATAAGGAGAGAGATTTATGAACCAATCTCCAATAAAACTGAACAACATGCTTTTTTACATCGAGCTGCATGAAAAATAAATGAAACCTGGCAAATTCCTTTTGACAGATATAAGAAATGTGGCAGTGTCTTTTTGACGCGTGATATTATCATCTTCACATTTGTTTGTATTTACTTGCTTGGATTACAAAACCTTAAGGAATTTTAATTTATTTTTTGATTTCATGGATTTAAAAATAATGACTTAATTCAAAATTAACATAGCTTTTATTGTGAATTTTCCAACCACTAGATTTTCCTGCTACTGGGATCGGCAAGTTTGAGATCTCTTGATCGCATTGTCGGGCTAGCAGAGGCCATAAAGAAAAGTGGTCACACTAATATGTGCGGGTTATCGGAGGCATTGACTTTCGCAAATGTGTTTGTGGTTTTGTCATCTTGAAACTCATCCCGAAACTGGCTACCTACCTTACTGACTTACTAAATACTTGTTCACATCCTTCTATTTGGTAAACTAGTGTTCCAAGTAACTATGTTATATACGAGCACGTGGTTTGATGTTCTTTCCGTGCAATATCGGAAGTTCATTTGTCATTCACCTCTTATTTTCTCTCCTCACGCTATGGGCAGGTAATCTTATGATGTTCCCGCAAGTCAGATTTATCGAATAGGGTTTGAATGCTCAACCAAGACAACGTTGAGCCAAAATAGTAAAAAAAGGGTGCACGATGGTAATGGATTTAAGCATCATTAACATTGCCGACAAGTGACTATCACTCAAATGTACAGCCTTTTATACAAAAAGAGACATCTGTTCCAAAATTGTAATTAGTTTGTTATCTAATTTCAGGCTAGGCAGGGACTACCGCCGCTTGCGGATCTTCTTACATAAATAGTTTGATGTTAATTTTATTGTTTTTAATTGTAGATTAAATTGCATCAAAAGGCCGTTAGACAAAGTGTTTCTAACCTCTACTTTTTTTTTTTTTTAATTAAAACATCTAGTTTATATTACCATAAGGAAAACATTAGTTTCATTATCTCATTTTGTTTCATTTTGACTGGATTTGTTGGTAAGGAGAGTTGGAATAAGATTTAACAATTTACATCTTAGTTCTAGAGGGCTACAAAGCTATATTAGCCAAAAAACTGAGAAGATAAGCAAACAACCTATCAATAGCATATCAAGGTGGTGGATGTAGATGGTGCATGTTTGCCCAACTACTTGACCTTGTTGCTCATGCATATCATAGTCAATGTGCTCTAGGAGGGCCTCTAGCTCTTGCAAGTGTTCATTTGTTCATCATTGCCTTCGAAGAACATTCTCCAATTCTTCTAGAATTTTAGATTGCGAGAACAGAATGTCATCCCAGTACACCAACATTTCATTTAGATCCTCGTACTTATTATGACGAAGGATATCTAGGTTGGCTTGGATCCATTGTAATTCAACACCAATAAATTCAATGGAAGGGGCCTCAACCACACAACCATAAGAAGGAATGGGGTTTGGCACTATCTCCTCTTCTCTTTTGAGAGTTGTTAAGAATTCCTCATTGGAGGATGAGGCTCCACCCACACAAGCAACTAGATGACCCTAGTGTCCTCCCCCTCTGTGAGGTATTCCTCTCTAACACAACATACCTAGATGCAAAGGGAATTCCTAAAAAAAAACAAGACCCCAGACTAATTGGTCCATCAAATCTACACTTGACAACAATATCCCAATTTCCCAACACAAGACAACATTGTGGCAGGGAGTTGAATTTTATAAGCCACCTCACTAGAACCAGACTCCCTCGAGCCCCCCAAAGCTATAAGGGTGAACCAACACTAAGAGTGGAAGCACAACCCTAGCATTAACATTTCATATCGACCGGAACATCATTAGGACCCTCCTCAACCATTAGAATCCAACCCAACTAGATGACATGACCTCATGAACCATGAAGACACACTCCTTATCACACCCAAGAAACCATCCAAGCTCAAAACCAAGATAAAAAAGCATCTCAAATGTAAAGGGAGGTCATAATTGACCCTAAATCCACATATAAAGGCCAAAATTACTCTTCACAGGGGCCCGAAGCACTTGGATAAGAACGAAAGCAGACTCACTCCGCTACAACCCCACAGAAACAATGAAACAATTCCCAGACCTGTAGCCTCTTTGGAAAACTAAATTGAACAAGACATCCACCCTTTCACAAGAACAATATCCACAACAAGATTACTAGAAAGAGAATTAAATACCACCAAAAAATATCATCCTGGGAGGAAGCAGATTACCTACACGAGTAGACCTAGGTGATGCCACCAATTCTACGATAATGAAACTGACAAAAGGTGGAGCAATAACCTCAAAGAAAGCCTGCCATCCATGAAGTCAAAATCTCCAGACACAAGTATTGTGAGTCCCAAATGAAGGCTTGAACACAATACCACACGCAAGGGTCAATTTCATCAATTAATTTCTTACCTCTCCAGCCTTTTTTCTTTCGCTGCAAGCTTGAACATCAAGTGTAACCATCACTAGCTTACGTGAAATCCCTTCTCATTGCCCACCATATCCTAACATTAACATTCCTCAGCGAAATTATATTACTTAACATAACATTATCCAAAAGTGTCCTTCATCGGGCTGAGTGCCCAACACCTACCTGCATCAACAATCTTCTGGAGTAGAGGTGGCTCGATGTTGGGATGTGAATGCCCCCTCATCCAAGGGATAGTCACCCCCATGGGATAAATTGTATTCACTTGTTATTTAAATTTAAATTATTTATTTTATTAACAATAACATTCATATAAAAACTTTTTATTGATAAGGATTTAATTTAATTTAGATATTTAAATATTTTTCTCTAATATTTAATTCTGTTCTTGTTACATGAATACGTTATAATTGGTTAATTAATATTTAAATATTTTGTATTATTTTATTTTTTTCTTTAAATATAGTAGGATGATCTCTTTCATTTATATTAAGTTTAAAATATAATATACTCCATTATTTTATTATTAATGTGCAGATAATTTTTTTTTAATCTTAACTTAAACTATTATCCCATTTAAACATTTCAACTATCAATATTATAATAATGAATCCATACATAATACATTACAATAAAAATGCTAAATTATTAAGTAAACAATATTGCTTTATTTATTATTTTTTCTCTCTGTCAATTCAGGCTTATGTGATCCATAATGAATTAACAACAGTCTTTGGATAGAAATCACATAAGAGAAATTTTTGGCCGACGCGTTTCAAATCAACAAGTGTTGTTCATCATCAAGACCAAACAAAGAGGCAGACCATGGAAAAATATTAAATAGAGAGCAATGCAGAGACCATAATTTCAAGTAATGGCTATATTTGAACAATAATATTTAAATTATGATATTAATTTATTAATATATTAAAAACAAATATTATTAAGTAACGACTATGTCAAATGGCTAGTTTTAGAAAAACAATATTGGAATTATGATATTAATTTATTAAACAAAATTGTTTTTGAATTGGTTATTAAATGGTATTGTTCTTTTTTTGAGCAATAACAAAAGCTAGATATTTTTATTAAGAAAAATGCAATAGATATAATCTCATCAGAGATTTAATAACTGCCAAGAGAAGTCGTGCAATTTAGAAACTAAGAGTTATTATAATGAAATTTTCCAACATTATGATGGAATGAAATAGCTAATAATGGCCATGAGCCTTTCTTCCAAAGGTAAGGACTGAGATATGTCAAAAGGTATATAAAAAAATTGGGCATATTCTACTTATCTATCCTACATGAAATACCAAAATAGATATGACGAGTACTTCTTAGAAATAGACAATAGAAAATAAACATGTTCGATATAGAAAATGTCAAAAAGAAGGGATCATTCCCTCATCAAAAATCACAGAATACTCGTTGAAGAAAAATTAAAAAAAAACAAGGAACGTTGAAAGTCCTTTCTTTGACAGTGCATCCACTACTTCATTTGGTTCCCTGATTACATTCTTAAAGGAGATTGTAGTAAAATGTTGAACCGATAGTTGAATCCTAGACAAACAATTTTCCAATGATGGGGGCGAGAAATTCAACATCCCAAATACCCCATCAAAGATATTCTTTGAGTCACCATAGACTAAAGTTCTATCTAGTCGATTATGTTTGGCCATGTATAATAAGCCCCATAGGGCCATGTTCTCTACATGACATTTTGTGCCTTTCCATAAAAACTAGAAATAATCAAGATGCCTCTACGAACTAAGCATAATAACTGCCCCATAACCACATAGGTTAGATTGGGATGCACCATTGACAAACCCATCCAGATACACTATTAGAAGAAGGTTTCCTAATCTCCTGGTAATTTTCACTATTTGGTTCAACTATTATATAGACTCTAACCAAACAAGGATATTTGTATAGATTTTAAATGTTTATAGCTTTTCCCTCAAAAATCATGAATTTCCTCACCTTCCAAACCTCACATCTAATGAATAAAGGAATAGATTTATACATCCCTTACTTCTAAAACCACCACTTAAAGTGTGTTTTGAGAGAAAAGAAAAACAAACATGGAGGGATATTAAAACGGTCGAATATTTGCTTTGAGACAACAATTACAAAGGAGCACTATTAAAAAAGATGTGGCATTTTCCTTAGATTGTTTACAAAAGGAACACCAACCAGGTCCTAAAATGCCCCTCTTACCAAGGTTATCCCATGTCATTATGTGATTTCTCCAAGCTAGACAACTAAAAATAATAAATTTCAAAGGGATATGCCATTGGCATGCTTTCTAATACAAGATTTTGATTAATAGTTGATTAGACTAACTAGAAATATGATTTTCAATATCATAGACCAAGATAGTACTAAAACAAAAGGATTTTTTCAAAGATAAAGTATCACCACACTACTTAAAAAGAAAACCTACCATCTGAAGATCGGCTAATATGTAGACTATTGTAGATATTCCCCTAGACAGTTCGTCATAATAGTTATGAAAATATTATATTAAAGATAAAAAATTCTACATTCTTATAATTTTATTAAGCTTTAAGACATGTAAACTTAAATGTAGTAAGTGCATGAATGCAAATATAAATTATGTAAAAAAGTATAGAACGACAAAATAAGCTCACACACACACACACCCATAAAGCACAAAATATGATCTCTAGGAAACCCTTTCGGGAGAAAAACCTAGTTAGAAAGTGAGGTTGGTTCAGTATCTTTCTATGTCTCAAAATATTGATGTAGGTACAAAGAAATAATGTATGTGGCCCGTGGGAAACTACAATGCACATATTCTTTCTATGTGTTATACCTCATATCTCTCCTGGCTATCTTTTCTCAACTATGGAACAAAATGCTTTTGAAAGAATGGAATGCCTCTTCCTCTTAGTGGCCTGGTTATAACACAGCCCGATGGCCTACTAGTGGCTAAGTTTGACTACATCAACTCTTAAATAGAGTTACATAAATACTCTTATAGAGGACTTTACATCAAAAGCATGTGCCTAGCCCCTTTTCCATGATTAATGGGGGCAGACATGACATCCTACCAAACTATAGGTGTGAAAATAGGAAGGACAACTTCTGAGTGGCATAACGTTTGCATAAATAATCTGATTGACATAGTTCATACGTCATTGGAAATATATTTGTTTGTAGATTAGCATGAGATGTGGTGGTGCTATACTAGAAAAGTTTTGCCCCTAAAAAAAATGTCATTTAATGCCTCAAAACACACCTAGAAGGTTTCAAGCTATGTTTTTCCAAACTGGGTCCCACTGGTAAAAGAGGCCCTGTGAGTTTATTCCTCCACTTGTTTCCACTACAAATGAATCATGATGGATGAAAAAGAATATAATGATCCAATCTGGATCACACCTCCCCATTTTGGGAGGCTTCTGTTCCCAAAAATCTTATACTAAATGAGGTGAAGACAATTTTCCAGTACATTATCTCTCGTGTACCATTTAGCTTTGGTTGGAAGTTGTCCCTTCAACGCAATTTTCCAAAGGCCATGTTTCCGTTGTATTGTATTTTTCGACCCCTTATGCCAAACTATATCTTTTTTCAACAATTCTTGAGTATCTAGTGCCAAATCCTCCACATAAGGTAAGACCCGTTCCTCCTCCTTATCTAGCATGGAAGCCTAATAGATTTTCAAATTATCTACATTCACAACTAAGTAAATCTGCATATATGGTGGTAAATTGAGTCGATAAGCATTATGACCCACCTTTTACAGTATATCTAAGGGACCATAACTCAAAGCCTTTATTTTCTTACCAGCTCCCTACAACCTCTCCTTATTCAATTGTAATTATACTTTGTCTCCCACTTTGAATGTTTTCTCTGTTCTATGTTGGTCATGCCTGACCTTTTACTTCTCCTATGACTTTTACAATGTATCTTGTACCTATAGACGGATCTACTTAATCTTCTCTATGAATTTTTCAACCTTCAAATCATCTCTTGTAATATCTTCCTTCACTCCTTGTTGTCTGTATGAAATATTCAAAGGTGAAGGTGGAAAATATTCAAAACAAGTATGAAATGGGGACTTTCCTATAGAAGTGTGAACTTCTCTATTGTAAGAATGTTGTGTATAAACCATATTTTCATCCCAGGTCTTTGGATGCTTCTCGTTATATCCCCTTAAAAGTTGCATCAAAGTGTTGTGCTAACTACTTTTGTATGCCCATCTATCTCTAGATGGAATGTTGTAGATCTCTTAAACATTGTGTTCATATTCTCCCACATTATAGTCAACAATGCATAGAAATATTGTATCTCTATTTCAAAAGTGCTGAGCAGCAGTATTGCAGAAATAATGTGGCAACTCTTGGGCTTCCTACTTTAGTTTTATCAACCCAGTAATTCATAACAAACTTGGAAGCGATGGTGATGTATGCAAAAGTACTAGTTCTTACTACAGGCTGTCACTTGTTTAGCTAGCGCAAGATAACTAGGAGCTCAAGCCAACTTCTATGAATTCTAGAAGAAGCTTTATATGCGATGGAAGAAAGGAAAGCTTATTCTATAGAGGCTACTCTACTTGTAGGAAGAGAAAGAAGACTGAAATGCAAAGTAAACCTAACAAACCCTAATTAATCAACTAATCCTACTTTTGCAGAAAGAGAGATGAAAAACCATGAAATGAATGCTATTAATTAATCTAGGAAGCGAAAAAACATATAATCAACTTATTTCTAGAATGAAATGAGTAAAAAACATCTTTTTGGATTTTTATATATTTTTAGTTGAAATTGTCATGCATGTAATTTATTTGTTTGTGAATGTGGTAGTGATTAGGCGGTGATGGAGGGCGACTTTGGAGTTTGCAGAGGTGTAGGAAGCTGTGAAGGGGTCTTAGGAGGTCCTAGGTGGCCTTCTAGATGCTTTCCCTGCAATCGGACTTCAAAAATACACCTACAGAAAAATCTACAGGAGGCTGCAGGGGATCTACAGGAGGATGTCAAGGGTTGTTTTAGAGGTTTTGAAGGTGGGAATATGGGTGGAAAGGGTAGCTGATGGCTAGGAGGATGTGTTAAGGTGTCTAAGGTTCATCAACGAGCATTAAGGAAGAGAAAGATGGCGGACCTATTCAAGGAAAGAGAGGAAAGTTCATGAGAAAAGTGCAGAAAATTAAGGAAGATTTGGGAGGGGCTTTGGATGACCTGTGGAAGATGGATCAAAGAGAGATAATGATGGATGATCGGTTGATTTATTGTGAGCAAATATGTACTGCAACAAAACTGAAAATCAAACATTGAGTCTAAGTAAGCAAAGAATCTAGCTATACCAAAAAAACAGAACTGTTCATCAAGCTAGTCTAAATTATGATCTAGGAAAGTAAGTCCTGAACAATGCTATATGGGAAGAAAACATGGAAGGGAATTTATCGTAAAGATAGAAATTATTTAGGGACAAAGTCCCCTAGGGTTTAGGGTGAACACCCTAGCAGAGTGGGGGTTATCTACAGTAAAAACAAGCATTCCACACAGCCATGATACTTAAATAAGAAAACCACACGAAGAGGGGTGCACCTAGGGGTCCTTTGTTCAGGTAGATCCATCCAGGGTCCAAACCCTCTTGGATTTTCTCTCAATCTTTGAACCTGCAAAACAACCAATTGAAAGAGGCATAGCTATATATAGACAAAGTATCATATAGAAATCAACTTCATAACTTATTGAAAGATGGTTAATTATACATTGAAACAGTTATTCATATGTAAACCATAACAATAACATCATATGCATAAAGAAGATTGATTTTCGGAACAAGACAAATGTTTCTTTTATTGCAAATAAATAAAACAAAGCAAGGAAAGATATCACCTGAATCTTCCTCTTGCTGGCTCCAAGCGGAATGTCCTCCAGGTCCATCCAATCCCAAGCCTTTAAAAGGCTCCTTCCATGACTCACACAAGGATATCTCAGCTAGTAAAATGACATCAAAAATCAAGGAAACAACGGTTTCCTGTGATGGGGGGAGTGTTGGAAGCACAAGGACCTTCAGACTTAATTAGGGATAAGCTTAGCAGAGTAATTCTCTCTCTTCTCTCCTCTCTTAGGCCTTTCAATTGAAACCTTTTTATACTTCTCCCAAAGTATTTTTTTTAGTTGGGAATTCATTAGGAATAGTTGGGCCATAAGCACTAATAGGTAATAAATAGGTAAAACCCATGATCTTTACACAAAATTAAGGAGATTTAATTTTTTTTAAGTGTTTTAAGACATATACTCAGGTTGGGTATACACTAACCTGCATACACATGCGTTTAGCTGAGGGTAATGTTTTGTACAAGGAGTAAAACATTGTTTTTTAAGTATTTGGACCAATTTTTGAATGAAGGCTTTCCCTAGGCCATAAATGTAGCCTCACAAATATCAAGGGTGAGATTTGGAGCTATAACAGATTCCCCCTAATATATGAGGTTAGACGGGGTACATGATGGCCGAAATGTATTAAGTACATGGAAAGGAAACCTCTCAAAAACTGAGAAGAACCTCACTAGATTTTAGCCTGCCAAGCCACAAAAGGAGATCAGAAAGAAACATTTTCTGAGGTGGGCATACCCATGCTCAAAGAAAGTAAAGCATGTCTACATATCAAGTACAAGTCGATCCACTAAGTATACAAGTATAGAAGACTGGAAATACATAATGGATCATCTGATCATGATCGAACAAGTACATGTCTGAATATCACATATAAGAATGTCTATGATGCTGAAGGATGAAGCTAGTCACTGATATCAAAGACTAATCCCCATAGTACGAAATGAAAAATGATGGAATAAGATGGTACTACACTACAGACTTGGGTGCCAGCATATGGAATGTCGCCATGAATGAATGCAACATATAAGGTGGAATGGTATCAACTAGCAACAACATAAAAAATTGTCAAGTGAACCAATGAATGTTGATGCAACCCAAGGTCTTCATCGACTGCCATGGTACATTTCTGCACAATAGGAATGAATGAGGTGAAGTCAAACATGTGAGAAATCATTTGATTACTAGTCATTGGTGTATACCATTAACAAACGTGAGACTACTCATTGATAATGATAATGAGAGTCAAGGTACCCCAGTACAATCTAATAAGTGCGAATAGATGATCTGAAGTCATACACCTAGAAGAATCTATTGATCAAGAGAAAATGATAGTTTCACATTGTCAATAGCGAAGGATCTGCCACTAATGACTACAAACCCCAAGGTACTACCAAATGGACTCTAGACATTTGTCCCAGAGAAATGAGTCATAGTCAATGGGGAAAGATCTACTAGAAGCAAGGCATTAAGGCATCCTTCATCAATCTAGCGTGAGTGTGACCCGTAGGTTAATAATGTTGAAGGAATTAGATGAAAAAGATGTAGTAACCCAACTGTAGCACGTTTCTAGTGTACACAAGATGTAGCTAGCGCATGATATAAACCCTTTGAACCAACCAATAATGAAAGCTAACATAGAGGTGAGGTATCCACCAATACGGTCAAATGGAAGCCAAGATACTACACAAATCTCAATGTCTAATAATGTATGTTGACGTTGAACAAAAGGGAAAACACTCATTCAAAGACCCATGATAGTGATCGATGATGAGCACAAGGTGACCTATCAATAATGAAAATAGGGCCAGGGTGTGGCTCTAGGGCTGCCCTCAGAGCAAGATGTCGTTGTCGATAAGGACAAGACCCTCTTGCAAGAAGTCAATGGAGACCTTCTCAAAATGGCACGACTAAAGGAAGAATATAATTGATGTGGTGATAGACAAGACACTGACAACTAGGGATGGCCAACTAGAAAATGAGTCAAGAGACACTGTAGAGAGGCCAAATCAAGCTTACCTCCTTTGAACAAAAGCATGACTCAAATGATGACTTTGTGGCAGCATATGATAACTTTGTATAACTTCGCCACACAAGAGGCATGAACGGACTCTCCATATTATTGGAAGAGATAACCAATAAGAGGAGGACTCAATAGCAAGGTTAAGACATACCTAAGCGAAACTAAATCCCACCCAAATGGAGGGGACTTTTTTTGAGTTCTTTTTTCAAAGGTGACAAGAATCTAGCTACCAAAAATAAATGGAAACAATGTCTTGTTCCCACTCTTTTTGGAATATATAATTTTTTTTGTCTTTTTCTTTAAGCTGGAAAAAGAATAAAATAATGTTATAATACAGTGGGAAGAATAAGTATCGGTGAAGCAGATGATCTAGTTCCTGGGATTGGAACATTCCTATGCAAATGGAGGGAGGCAAAACTGGTCAAGGACACTCAAAGGTATGTTCCTTCCACGGTTCATAGTGTGTCAAGTTGCAGAAGTTAAGGGATTGCAAGTTTGATTTTATATAGGACTTGGTTAGAAGTTGGCTTAAACACAAGTCAAAGTGAAGCCAGCTAAAGGCCAAAGGGCGCAAATAGTCAATACGCAATGCAATAGTACAACTCAACACAAATGAGCCTCTAGGGTATATGGCCAGAACGAAGTGAAGAATCAAAAGGGAATGAGTATTTAGCACATAAGTCATGGTGGGACTCAAGAAGACTCCTGAGCTCAAGAACAATAAATCAGCATGACAATAAGTTACTATCTAGGGCACTCATGATAAAGTAGGCTCTACCACACAAGTCATGATACTTCTAAGCGATGAGAAGGTTCTACATCATAACTTGGTGGGGTCCATCCTAAGGCCAAAATGGGAAAGGAAACTAATAAGTGCACAGTGCAGGTGGAAACGTAACCTATATGCCAGTTTCAAGAACCAATACCTGTCTGAACGGATCAACCATAACAAATTCCAAAGGAGAAATCTTCCATGTTCTGTAAACATAAATAGGAACACTAGAAAAGAAGTTAATACATCCCACATATAAAATTCATATCAAATCATGTGTTATAGAATACAAAACTTGAAAATGCATACCTTATATATGCAATATGGTACAGGGAACCACACAACCTTGTGGCTTACGTATAATGGTTCTTCTGGACAAAACCCCTACAGGTTTCAAGCCAAGGACTCCTTTGGTAGGCAAAACTCATGGCTTCAAAGAGTTCCTTCTGTGAGGTCAGAAAAAAATCTGAGAAATCATGAGAACTATAAGGATCAACAGAGGGAATCAAGGGGTCCCATGTCCCTATAGGAAGAATCTCTTGGTCAACATCGAGACCAAGTTCTAAGAAGGAGAATAATAGGTCAAAGGATCCTTCTCAGAAGTGATTGGACATTGAGGATTCAATGCCACATAATTCACTCGTGGCGAGGTAGGGTCTACTTCAACACTTGGAACAAACCAAGGGGTATTCTACAGTAAATTTGAATTAGGGTGGTAATTATCAGATGCAAGCTGATCAATAGTGACAATATTCCCTTTATGAGGAAAGCACATCACTCAAAAGAGTAAAGACATCACATCATTCACAACATAGACATAATCACTCCCAAGTATCATATTAAAGTCTAAACGACTATCAACCACCATCATATCAATTAAGACAGTCTTCCCACCTAAAGTAATAGGCAATTGAGGAAGAACACCCATAGATTCACCAGCTCTTTTATCATAGGCTAGCAACTGACTCTGAGCTGTCAACAACTTTGGGGAACTCGAAGTTGTCAGAAAATTATATATTACAGAGAAATGGAACACATAAAATATTGCATGAATATAAACATATAAAACACATAAAACAAGAGAGACATATATATACATGGTTCACCTAGTTTGAGCTACATCCACGAAGAAACAACTAGTCCTTCTTTTATTATATTATCCATCAAATTAGAGAGATACAACCTACATCAGATCCATTGTACCACCCTCTTCACTCCTAATCTCCTCTCTCTTCCTCACTCTAAATATACAGATATACATAGATGCATTACAACTCCATCATATAGTCACATCATCCACCTAATGCATGGCCCAGATTGACTATAAATTACTAGACTTTTTCAAGGCAATTCTACATCTATTTTTAGCTTCAAAGGCCCTCAGACCCCCTAGCTAGGGGGCGTCCGGCCCCCCCAAACCCCCGCGGGGGGGACAAGTCCCCCCCGTGTGGAGGGGTGTACAATCTTCATGGGGTATACATTTGGCTAAGACCTTTGAATACAGAAGATAATCGAGCTTGACACCCAACCATCTCCCACTTGGAGACTGATTATAGTAACTCCACCAGTACTTCAATTGCTAGACAATGACTCCTCTTGGGACCTGGTTGTTTCTTATCTTCTTCATCATACTTGAAGACTAATTGAAACTAAGTAGATTCTCAATTTCTCCCTGGTTACAACTTGTGTTAACATATCTGCAGGATTCTAGCTAGTGTGTATCTTTTCTAGCTCCAATTGTCCACCTTCCAGTGCTCACCGTATAAAATGGTACTTGAGATATATATGCTTAGTCTTGGAATGAAATGCAGAGTTCTTTGCAAGATGTATGGCACTCTAGCTGCGATTGTATAACCTGCCCAACTCCTACTTCTTACCCAATTCATCCAGAAACCTTTGTAACCAAATCATGTCTTTACTAGCCTCTATAGCAGCAATATACTGAGCTTTTATTGTTGAGAGTGCAACAACACTTTGTAGTTTTGAGACCCAACTAATAGCTGTACCACCTATAGTAAACACATACCCTATTGTGGTCATCTTGTTATCTCTATCACTTGCCATATCTACATCAACATATCCCTATAGAGCAATGTTTGACCCACCAAAGCATAATGCTTGATTTGTGGTACCTCTCAAATACCCGAGAATCAACTTCACTGCCATCCAATGTTCTCTTCCCAGATTGTTCATGTACCTACTTAAAACTCTCATTGCATGTGCAATATCAGGCCTTCTGCAGACCATTGCATACATTAAGTTTCCAATTGTTGATGCATATGGAACTTTAGACATATGATCCATTTCTTCCTGAGTCTTGGGACACACCTCCTTACTTAATTTGAAATGGCTGGCCAAAGGTATACTAACTGGTTTTCCATTCTGCATATTAAACCTTTTCAACACCTCTTCTATGTACTCACTTTGAGATAATGTTAATTTGCAATTCTTCCTGTCTCTAGGTATTCTCATGCCAAGGATTTGTTTTGTAGCACCCAAATCCTTAATTGCAAATGAGTTTTCCAATTTCTTTTTGAGCACATATATTTCCTGCATGTTAGAACCTCGAACAAGTATGTCATCTACATACAATAACAATATAATATAGTTGCCATCGTTTTGCCTTTTGAGATAAACACAATGATCAGAGTGACACGTAGTATAACCTTATTCTGACATAAACCTGTCAAATTTTAGATACCACTACCTTGGAGCCTGTTTTAAGCCTTACAAGCTCTTCTTCACTAGTTTCTCCTTCCCTTTTACCTCATATCCTTCTGGTTGCTGCATATATATCTCTTACTCAAAATCCCCATAGAGAAAGGTTGTCTTTACATCTAACTGCTCAAGATGCAAATCTTCAGTTGCTACTAGACTTAGAATAGTTCTGATTGAAGTCATTTTCACAATAGGAGAAGATATTTCATCCAAATCAATACCTTTTTTTCTGTGCAAACCCCTTCACCACAAGTCTAGCTTTGTACCTTTTTCTACCTCCATCTTCTTCCTTCAACATGTAAACCAATTTATTTATAATTTTGTTTTACTTGCAGGCAACCCAGCTAAGTCCCAAGTCTGGTTATGTGCTAAGGAGTCCATCTCTTCTTTCATGGCTTGCTCCCACTTCTTCCTGGTTTCTACCTGCACTACTTGTTCATAACATTCTGGTTCACCAGAATCAGTCAACAATACATAATATAATGAAGGAGAGTATCATTCAGAGGGTCTACTTATCCTGGTAGATCCTCTAACACCACTTTCAAGTGTTTGAAGTGCTTGTTACTATTGTGGTTGTTGTTTTGGCTATTGATAATTATGATTTTAGGCACCATCACTTTCTCTGTGATCTCGTCAAGCACTGTGTATTCTCTGTTTTCTTTTTCCTGATTATTTTCCTGCAACTGATCCTTATACAAAATCTTTTCATTGAATATGACATCTTTGCTCCTAATCATTTTATGTTTTACATAATCATAAAAGCGATAACCAAAATCATTAACACCATATCCAATAAAGGTACATTTCTTTGATTTTTCCTAAAGCTTTGTTCTATTTTCTTTGTTAATGTGGACAAAGGCTTCACAACCAAAAGTCTTTAAAAAAGAGTAGTTTACCTTTTAAACTGTCCATGCCTCCTCTGGAGCACCACCATCCAAGGAACTTGAAGGCCCTATGTTTATTAGGTAAATAGCAGTATCTACAGCATATGCCCAAAATTGTAAAGGAAATCATGTATGCAATCTCATGAACCTTGCATGCTCCATGATTGTCCTGTTCATCCTTTTCGAAACACCATTTTCTTGTGGTGTTCTTGGAACTGTCTTCTCTCTGCAAATTCCATTCTCAGAACAGTACCTATCAAACTCTTTGCTGCAATATTCACCTCCATTGTTTGATTTGAGACACTTCAACCTTTCTCCTGTCTCATTTTCAACCAAATCTTTCCATTTCTTAAAAGTATTAAATACATCAAATTTATTTCGAATATGATAAATCCAGGTTTTTCTGGTTGCATCATCAATAAAAGTAACATAATAACTAGAGCCACCAAGAGATGATACCTGAGCAAGTCCCCATACATCTATATGCACAATCTCTATTTTTTCGCTCTTCATTTATTTCCTAACTCTAAGGAATCTGACTCTCTTTTGTTTTCCATAAACACAATTCTCACAGAATTTTAAATCAACATTTTCAAACCTGGCAACAAATTTCTTGAGTGAAGAATCTGCATCCCCTTCTCACTCATCTGCCCACGCCTATGATGCCACAATGGCATGTCTTCTCCTGTAGAGGTTAAATCATTAACAAAACTAGAAATACCATTGCATAAATACAATGTACCAACATTCCTCCTTTCACCATTACCAGGGATCCTTTAGTGACCTTCTAGGTTTTATTTATGAATGTAGTTACGCAACCATCACCTCCCAACTACCCTGTAGAAATCAGAATTTTCTTCAAATTTTTCTTCAATAGCCACTGATTTCCATTCTTTTGATTTATAAAAACTCTACCCATTCCAACGACTTTACATGGTTTATCATCACCCAATCGAACCTGTCCAAAATATCCTAGAACATAATCATGAAAATGTTTCTTATCATGTGTGGCATGGAATGAGGCCCCTGAGTCTACCACCCAGGCATCAATAATATTTTTTAATGAAAGAATCAAAGCATCTTGCAACACATCATGTGTTACATTCACTTCATGATTAGTTTTTTTATGCACGCCTCCTTTTCCCTTCTAATACTTGCAATATTTCTTCAAGTGTCCTTTCTTCCCGCATTTCCAGCACACTATCCCCGATCTAGACTTGGACCTACCTTTTCTTGACTTACTGTGATATCCTAGGCTCTTTCCCCTTTCCATTTTTCTTCCCCTAGTCTCTGCAGTCAAAGAATTACCTGATGTCTCACCGGAGCTTTTCCGTCACATTTCCTCGTTAAGGATTGCATCGACAACATCATCAAACATTAAAGTACTAGATCCAATGATAGAGTTAAGGCCATAACTAAAGCATTCCAACTTTCTAGCAATGAACACAGAAATAACAGAGCCCTAACTTCATCATCAAAATTTACCCCTTCAGAACTTAACTGACTTGTAACTGTATTAAAATAATTTAAATGGTCTGCAATAGATGCACCTTCTAACATCTTCATATTAAATAAACTCTTCATAAGAAATACCTTATTTGAGGCCAAGGGTCTTTCATATAGTTTGGACAATGCCTAAATTAAACCCTCTGTTGTCGTTTCCTTTGAAATATTAAACGCTACCGACACCACTAGGCATAGCTATATTGTTCCAAGTGCCTTTCTATCAAGAAGATCCCATTCAGTGTCTCTCATACTTGTCATCTTCTTTGTCTTTCAGCTCAATGGTAGGTACAGATCTCTCTAATACAGATAATCTTCCATGTACATCCTCCACAGCTGATAGTTTTGGCTGTTGATTTTTTCGACCCTAAACCTACCATCTTCCACCATTGCTCCCACTTGAACTAGGAACCCTTCTCTCCTATGAGTTTATCAGCCAAATAGACCTTTGGCTTTGATACCAGTTGTTAGAAAATTATATATTATAGAGCAATCGAACACATAAAATATTGCAGAAATATAAACACAGAAAATGCATAAAACAAGAGAGACACAGATATACGTGGATCACCCAGTTTGGGGTACATCCATAGAAAAATAGCTAGACCTTCTTTTATTATATTATCCATCAAACTGAAGAGATACAACCTATAGCAGATCCATTGTAACACCCTCTTTGCTCTTAATCTCCTCTCTCTTCCTCACTTAGAATACAGATATACATATACGCAATACAATTCCCTCATATATAGTGAGGGGTCGCCTTCTAGGGAAAAACCCTAAATTAAACATAACTTCTACTGCCAGATCATCCACCTAATGAACGACCCAGATTGACTAGAAATTACTAGACTTTTACAAGGCAATTTTACATTTGTTTTTGGCTTCGGGGGAATGTTGGCCCCCAGACCTCCTAGCCGAGGGGGATCGGCCCCCGCGAACCCTGGTAGGGGGGACAAGTCTCCCCCCCCCTGAGTGGAGGGGTGTACAATCTTCTTGGGGTATACATTCAGCTGAGACGTTTGAATAAAGAAGATAATCAGGTTCCACACCCAAAAAAATCTTTCCAAGTCGAAGAGGATATAATACTTGCAGAGGATCCTTCATCCACCATACATCGATAGACATTTTATGAATTAACCATGACCTTTATTTGGAAAGGTGCAGTAGAAGGAAGATGAGGCTCAACACGAACTCAGAGGGGAACATTCGAAGTAACCAAAATGCCCCTTATACCAGAAGGCTCTGTACTAGAGATCAAACAGACTCTTTTATTTCGTAGTTCACCCCCCAAAAGAGGAGTGTAATCAGCCAGAGATTACACTAGCTCTACCACATTATCAACCAATAACTAATGGGATTGACGAGAAACAATATCAGATGTAGAAGTAGAAGAACTTTCAGACTCAAACATAAATGAGTAAGATGGTCTCCCTTGCATATCTTACAAGGGTGCTTAGGTTTAAAACTTCTACATCCATGTTTTCTTATCAACCTCCATTCCGCCAACATGACTAGCAGTGGTTTGTGGAGAGTCCTGAACATGAATTGCAGAGGTCGGTGATTGTTCGCTAGTATGACTTGTAGTGAGTAGATTTATGCCCCCGGCATGACTTGCAGTGGCTGAACGCTAATCATCAACATCATTAGCAGAGGTTGATGATGAATTGCTAGTATGACTTGCAGTGACTAAACTTATGCCCCCAACATGACTTGCAGTGGCTGAAGGCTCATCTTCAACGTGACTGGTAGAGGATGATGATGAATGGATAGAATTATTCTTCTTCTTCATCTTCCTCTTTCTCCTATTTTTAGATTTAATATTACAAGAAGGAGGAGAAAGAGAAATCCCAGATTTCTCTTTGAAAGAAGATGAACGATTAACATCCATGTGATGCCCCTAAAATAAAGCATTCAACTAAGAAGCTTCAAGAACATCTAGAATATTTGGAGTGGACCATAGCCAAGCTGGTAGTCCAACATTCAATCCAAGAATATTCAAAGTGGCCATCAAGGGAGTACCAATGTTTCCAAGGAAACGAAAAGCACAAGGATGCCCTTTTGGTAGGGTACCTTGGTTGGTTTCCACGGGAATATGAGCCATATCTAACTAATTCGTAGAACCTTCCTTTCCGGGAATGTACAAATTACTTTTCAAGGAAGATAGATACACAGTAAAAACCTTTTCCCTTGAGGAGGCAACTCTACTACTTCCGAAAGAACGACCAAAAGCCTTTCAAGATCAGTGGAGTGGTAAGTCAGTCACTCAGAATACAAAGTTGAAAAGTGACTAGACGAAAATACCTAAAACCAACTATATTGAAGGATAAAAGAGCACTCAACTATAAATTCCCTAAAGATAGAACCATTCAAGAAACTTCCAAGTATTTCCGCTCCGGGTGATGAGAACCAGACACCAAAATACAAGAAAGTGAAGTAAGGGACCTTCTGAAGACAGTATGGGATAATGACGGCCCAGGCCTACCAACGAAGCTATTAGAGGAAGTTACACTGACCTCCAAAAAACAGTCTGTGTTGGTGCAAGCCCCCGAGCTTCACAAGGGTGCCCTCTAGAAGTAGTTTTGAGAGTGATACAATGTCGAACTCAAGTGCCATGGGATTCACCTCTGCAGCCACCTGTGTAGATCCCTAGGATAAGCAACTAAGGTTACCAACTCATGTCAGAAGCCAAGCATAATAGTATTGAAGTAAGATCTGACAAGTAAGAGAGGGGGTATCTCTCTTCCTTATCTTCAAAAATCGTTCTGCTTAACTCCCAGATCCAGAACTTTCCTAGTCTCCCTTACACTATTGGGTTTGCACTCTTTATTTAGACTTCTATGTTTGACAGTTTAAAGTGGCCTTGGAGAGTTTTCTCTCCACTCACCTAATCGAAGGCCCTAAATATCCTAAAACTTGTTGGCGTGTCTAAATTAACAATATAAAAAGTTCTAGTTTATTTTATTAGTGCTTGATTTTAAGTGGCTATTCTTTTTAATTCAAAGGTATGGCAGTGAAACTAATGATGTGTGTATGACTCAATCAGAATCAAAGAAAAAGTAACTACATGAATGCAATCATTTTTATTTCGATGAAAAGTAACTTCTACTTGGGTCATACAAAAGTTTGATAGAGCAATAAATCTTTTCTTTTCTTTTCTTTCAATAAGCTTCACACTCACCAAAACTAACAAAACTATCGCATGCCCTAAAAAATGCACAAACTACCCTAACGCAATGAGTATATGTTGATGCAAAAACTTAAGATTGCTCTAAAACAAACAATGAAAGAAAATTGTTTATCACTTCTAATTAGCCACCTTAGTTGTTCAAATAGAATATAAGTTCCTAATGCTAATTTTCATCCAAACACTAAAACAAATCTGAAGACAAAAAAATGCAGTGTCACTCGTAAAAAGAAACCAAATGAAAACAAGGTAAAAGAAAGAAAAAACCGAGTTTTTAAGAACTTTTATTTTCACAAAAGCAAAAACAAAACCTTTTAAAAGTGCTACACATACTATTAAAGACTTTAAGACCAAAAAATAGGCAACAAAAAAACTTTGCAAGTTATCAACTCAATATGGGCGAAAACTCAACAAAATTAGGTTATTCAAGATGCCCTGAATGACCAAAAAGCAAAAAAAAGAGCTTGGTGACAATGATTAAAAGACCAAGAAAGACAACCTTCAAAATCGTCCCTCAACAACTTTCAAAGAGCAAGAAAATCAAATGGCCACAAGATGTCATTTTGACACATAGCAAGAAAATCACAAAGATAAAGTTTGTCACAAAGATTGAAATCAAGTTTTCTACTCTGGAAGGCTCGAACAACCAAGATTCTCAAAAAGAAATATCATGTGCTCAGAAAGAAATGATCACACTTGCAAAAAAACCAAACAATACCAAAACTTTCCACAACATGAGAGAGTTCAAAAACTGTAAACTTGCTGCAAAACCAAAGACTGACAACAAAAACTGACTACTCAGGAAATACTCAAACTAGCAAATAAATCTTCTGAGACAGAAAGACTCAAAAAAATCTTGGAAAATTAGGGTATACGCAATTGTGTCAATACACGATTGCGTGTATACGTGATTCAGCCCAAAGAAACCTGTGGATAAGTAGGTTCAAATGGGGAAACTTATGTACATACACTACTATAGCCTGAAAAAAATGTGTATATAACAGTTTACAAGAAAAACAAAAAAGAGGTCTGAAGAAACTACTCAAACTTAATGTCTAAGTTCCTATAGAAACAGACACATTAGTTACAACAAGAAAACCAATGGATGAGCCATGATTGCTTAAATTAACCCAAACCAGGAACAACAATACTATTGTCCCCAGTGGAGTTGCCAATTCTGTTGAGGGACAAAGTCCCCTATGGTTTTCGGTCAACACCCTAACAGAGAAGGGGTTATCTATAGTAAAAGACAAGCATTCCACATAGCCATGATACTTAAATAAGAAACAACACGAAAAGTGGTGCACGTGGGGGTCCTTTATTCGAGTAGATCCAGTCAGGGTCCAAACCCTCTTGGAGTTCCTCTCGATCCTTGAACCTGCAAAACAACCAATTCAAAGAAGAATAGCCATATATAGACAAAGTATCATATATAAATCAACTTCATAACTTATTGAAAGATGGTTAATTATACATTGAAACAATTATTCATATGTAAATCATAACAATAACATCATATGAATAAAGAAGGCTGATTTCGGGAAAAAGACAAATGTTTCTTTCATTGTAGATAACTAAAACAAATCAAGGAATGATATCACCTGAATCTTCGTCTTGCGGGCTCCAAGAAAAATTTTCCTCTAGGTCCGTCCAGTCGGAAGTCTTCAAAAGACTCCTTCCATGACTCACACAAGGATATCTCAACTAGTGAAATGACATCAAAACTCAAGGAAACAAGTGTTCCCTTTGATGGGGGAAGTGTTGGAAGCACAGGGATCTTTAGACTTTATCATGGATAATCTACGTAGAGTAATTCTCTCTCTTCTCTCCTCTTTTAGGCCTTCCCATTGAAGCATTTTTATACTTCTCCCAAAGTAGTTTTTTAGTTGGGAATTCGTTAGGAATAGTTGGGCCACGACACTAATAGGTAATCAACAGGTAAAACACATGATCTACACCCCAAATTAAGGAGATTTATTTTTTTCAAGTGTTTTAAGACATATACGTGGGTTGGGTATACACTGACCCGCATACACACGCGTTTAGCTCAGGGCATTGTCGCATACAGGGAGTAAAACATAGTTTTTTAAGTATTTGGACAAAGTCTAGAAGGAAGGGTTGCCCTAGGCCATAAATGCAACATCAAAAATATCAAGGGTGAGATTTGGAGCTATAAAAAAAATGAGCTTGATGAAATAGATCTACAACAAAAGCATTAACCTTCTAACAAATTGCAACACTAGGAATCCTATGGAAAAGACAAATCTGTGTTTTTTGTGGCAGAAAGAGGGTCTTGGCCTCAGTTCATGGTCCCAAAGGGGAGAAAGGAGGCCAATTCTCTATTGATTTCCTTTTTGTATCTTCTTCTATCACTATTCAACATGCTACAATAAACTGAAATGGAAACAACCTTTTAAATCACCAAAAGTAACCTATCCTTAACCAAGAAAGAAATCCATCTAACAACAATGAATTCATAAACTGAAATATAAATACAAAACAATATTGGTTGCTTAGATTGGGCCCTAACCCAAGAGTTCCAGCCCTTTAAGGTAACTTAATGCTAGCTTGAACAAGATCTCATCTTCATTATCAAAATAATAATAGAATTACATGAAACTGTCAACAAAAGTAAGCTCCAAGTTGAGCAGAGAAAAGATGCAACAAAATTTCGAAAATTTGACTAATATTCAACAACCTAATGAGGCCCTACGCCTCTCTACTTATACAACTGGAGCTCCTAAAAACTCCCTTAAAATCAGTGAGGCTTGGCTCCCAACACTTGAGATAGACAACAATTATCCTTCACTTGCTCAGCTGCCTCTTTGGTGCATTGATGTGGCTACTTATGCTCCGAGCTTCCTGAAGGATAATTCAAAGTAGGGAGTCATAAATGAGGGGGACACTCTCATATAAGTCCTCTCCCTTGTATTCTTTGAATATTTGCTGCCAAATGTTCATTAAATCTTTGACTTTGTCTCTAGAATTGACCAAAAATCTGCTTTAAGCACACATTAGACTTCAAGCCATAATGACCAACCCAACTCACTCTATTAGCATAAATATAATCAAAACATGCAATAAACTCATGACAATGGTGGATTAAGCTAAGTTAGGAGGAAAAATGAGCCCATATAATTACCCATTTATGGGTCTCATCATCACCCCCTACTAAATGTGTTGCTCATCCTCTGAGCAACTAGTCCATCTCCTCATCTTTGATGGCCCTGATGGCCTCCCTAACATCCCATGCTTCTGATGTGAGGTCCTCTTCTTTTTCATGGAATCCTACCTTTATGTCCACCTCTTCCCACTGCTTTTGTTCTTCTTCCTCTTTTCTACCTTCCAGTAGGCCTAGCAGTAGTGTGGGACTCAATTTGAGGCCAATCCAATTGGCCTTTAAACTCTGCATAGAGCGCTTGTACAATGGCACTCTCCTTAATGCTTCATTCATCCTTGTTGGGGAGTGATATTCCCTGATTTACAGACTATGTGGTAGAGTGTTCCACCTCCTAATACAAGCATGAATAAAGTCTTCCCCTAGTAATCTTCCCATGTCCTCAAAATGTGCAATGGCCTAACCCTGCTCATTGATATACTTAAGGAAACTTCGATGATTATTTACAAGTAGCTAGCGGGTGCTAATGAGAGCCATGGGGTCTGACGACTTAGCTCTAATCATTAAGGGTTCATTTTTCTCTTTTGCCATCAACTTTTTGATTTTTGTTTCCCTTTTCTCTTCATGATTCATCCATGATGCCATGGCCATCAAATGCAAGTCCCCTAGCCTAGCATTGGGATCCCATAGCTTCATATCACTGAGGGCCATGTTATGCAAATAGAACTTTTCTATCTTTGTGTTATCTTTTGCTGAACTTTGCTCACATACGTCTGTAAATTATTTATAATCTTGGAAAGGCATGGTGGCCCTTTTTGCCAAAGTCTTGATCTGAAACTACATCCACTGGTCTTTGAAGTATACTCCATATGATTTGGTTGGTGTTTTGCACTGTAGTGCATCCATAGACCAACTGGCCATGAATGCCAATTGTGTCTCCTTTTCTTGCAACTATTTTCTTAGCAACTCATTTTTTGTTTCCAAGTGAGTTCTTCTGATTGCCTCTCTATGTCTTACAGCACTTAATTCCCTGCTTCCCATCTCTCTAAGCTAGTTCTCCATGTGGCCAATATCCTCTACCCCCTTCGGTTTGGCAATTTGCATCCATCTATGGCTCCTCGTTATTTCTTTCTCTAGCTCAAAGAGAAGTGGGACTGCAAATTTCTGTGGAATTATTTCCCCCCGCTTAAGAAGATTCTAGTAAGAGGCAAAACTAGGCTGGGGGTCAGGTTATTGAGTCTCTATTGTTTCCTCCTTCCCCTTTGGCTGTTCTTCTACCCTTTTCTCAAGTTTTTTGGTCTCCTGTAGCTTAGTTAGGTTCTCCTGTAGAACATTCTGTGCCTCCTGTAGAGCTGTTTTCGAGTCCTGTAGTTGTACTCTTTCCTTCCAGGTGGAAGATCTTGGATTTCCTCTTTCATATGTGATGGGGGTTTTAGAGGGAGATTCTTCCCCTTTGACAGTGGGTGAGTCTTCAATTACAATAGGCACTGCTGAAGATGGTTGTGGTTTTTGTATTTTTATCCTTGTGCTTTTCCAAGCCCTGAAATACACCGGTGTTTGCATCTTCCCCTTTTGTTTGGGTTTAATTGGGGTACTAAGGGAAGAAAGAACAACTGTTGCCTCCCTTCCTAGGGTCTCAAGAGACACTTCTGTCTTTTTTGCCCCTTTTTTCTCTCCTTTTGTCTTCGTTTCTTCTGCTAGTTTTGTTTCCTCTTGCTATGTTTTGGTTTCCTCCTCCTTTGGCTTAGTTTCCTACTTATCTTATTTGGTTTCTTCCTCCTCTGGTTTAGTTTCCTCCTTCTCTATTTTAGTGTCTTCCTCCTCTATTTGTTGCTCAGTTTCCTCCCCTTTTTCGCCTTGTTGCTCTTCCCCCTCACTTTCAGAAGTACTGTGGTCATATCTGAGGGCCTTTATATCATCTTCTCTTGTCATATTTCTGAAGATTTTCCATGCTATGGGGATTGTGAAGGTGTGTAGGGATTCTTCCACTAATAGTTTAATTAATCCATGGTGCACCCACTGATCTGGACCTCTTGCATTTAACTTAATGTTGGATTCTATAAGGGACTGCAGGAGAAAATAGGGGATGTTGTGTTTTTGGGATGTGGGAGTGTCCATGCCATATCTCAGCTCATGGAGAAGTCTAAAATGGTAGCTATAAACTATGTTATACCTCCTTTCATAGGAAATATACTTGATGATTTGGTAACTAACCTCATCCCAAAGGTAAGGTATGCTTTTTCTTCTAATGCCATTTTTGTCTTCTACAAGATTTTCGTTTGGTTGGAAGAAGGTTTTCTTGGCAACTTGTCCCATAGGCTTTTCATCCTTGCTCCAAGGTAATCCAACGGGAAGGCTGGTCACTCTACTGATAAATTTTGGGGTGATTTCCATGGTAAGACCTCTAAAATTAATAGTAGCATGGGTCTTTGAATGAGGTACTGAAGCAAGGGCAAACTCCTGAGCCACTTCTTCATCAAACCCTCGAAATGTCTCTAAAAATGGCATCCAATTTTCTCTCGTGAAAATGGCTACCACCTCGGGATGTTCATGGAGCCTAACTAAATTTGTGGGTTCCTTACTCATGAATCCCCTGGTCATTTTTCTTATAACCCTTTGGAACACCCCAGGTAGAGATGGAGACAAAATTTTTGAAGAAACAGTAAACAGAGAAAAACTGTATTTTTCTTTCTTAAGAAAATAGACAGAAAAGTTTTTATGGAATTCCTCTCATTCTACAGGCTTAATTCCTCCTTAAAATTGTATCATTTCTTGCACATATTAATATTCAAGGTGATTTTGTATAGAACCTACCTCTTCAAGCCAAAATTTGAGCAAAAACACCGTGTTTCCTCCTTAAAAAATGCTTACTACCCCTCCTATAGAACTAGGTATAGGTGCTCCTATAGAACCTGTTCTTGCTCCTATAGAATGCCGATAGTAGAAGGGTGGTTGAAAATGATAGAGAATGATGGTTTCGGGGTTACGGAAGTGGTATAGAGCTTGTTGTAGCTAAAAGGATGAGGATGAAATGGAAAAAAAGGTTGTGAAGGAGTTTCGACGAGGTATACTTATGTCTTCTTTGAGATATTTCTGGTAATGGGGGGAGTTGGCAAAAAGGTACGTTGCCATATTTGGACCATTGGTCCCCACTGCCTTGTCATCATGGCTCTTCATGACTCTTTCCCGCAATCACTTCCCATCATTGCAATGGAGTTCATCGGAGTTTGTACAACCTCCACTACCTGTCCTTTGGATTTTCTGTGAGTTCAATAGGCACATGTGTGGTGGCATCTCCAGATGAGCACAGTCAATTGGATGGGGGTGCCAACTAACTAGCCACCTTTTCTCGTTCAACCTTAACCATATTATTCTCTTATGAATATTTTTGAATTAAACAGACGCAACAGAGGAGAGGGTTATAAACTTACTTGCAAGTCAAATGTTTGTGTTGTGGTACATCTTGGTTCCTTTGTTGTTGCATGCTCGTATTTTAGTTGTTGCATGCTTGCATCTCCTCTGCTGTATGATTTCTGCTCCCTAATTCATGGCTTTTTTTCTTTTTGCAGATACCCTCTAGCTTAATCTACTTCAGACATCCTCTTCAATCCTATGGCTACACCTATTTTCCTGTTGTGGCTTGATTTTAAGGGGATCAACTCCTATAGGAAATCTTATAGGAGATCCTGTAGCTACTTCTCCCTTTGAAATATTTATTTGATTCTTGTGTTGGGAGCTATGAGGATGCTACCAGAGATGTTGATGGCGATGGAGAGGTATTTGGTAAGCTGCAGGAGAGATTTGGAGGTGTTGTTCCTTTTGTTTTTTTGTTTTTCTCTAAAAATTGGTTTCTATGTTCTTTTAGCAAGAAGGAAAGAAATCAATGATGATGAGGTGGTGCAAGTGTGATATGGATAGCTAGAAGAGTGGATATCTATAGGAGGGCCTACATTCTGTTCATGAAACTTCCTAGATCCTCAAACTATTTTTAAAATCCATTTCGAGGTCACTGTGATTTCTATAGGAGCCTCCAGTAAAACAAATAGGGCCTCCTGTAGGATACACAGTGTTTGGAAAAAACACATAGTGAGGTGGAAGAAAGGTTAGAAATGATTGAGAAGAGTATGGAGGAGGTGAAATAGGCTTTGTGGCATCTTATCTTGCTTCCTGTGGTCCACCTGTAACCTGCAATGCATTTTAAAAATGAATTTCCTTTTCCTTCTTCTCTTTGTTTTTTTTGTTTTTTTTTTGAAAGACAACTGGGGTGCCTCAAGGAAGATTTCGCCCTAATTGCCTGCCCTAGGCACCTCCAAGGGAGGTTTTCACCCAGGGATCTTATTCTCTCTCATTTTTCATTTTTTTCATCACTGGGCCACCTCAAAAGAGGTTTTCAACCTAATGATCGGACCTGAGCACCTCATGGAGGTTTTCACTTGAGCTCTTATTACTTTTCTTTTTTCTGCTTCTTTAGTGAGTGGGTGGAGTGGAGGCTGAGACCTGCTCCACTACCAACACTATCTTATTTATATCTTCAATGAACTCTCTCTTGGAAAGGGGCCTCCTATAAATTTTCAACATATGTCCATTGATAAGCATGGGGATGGCATCCTCATCAATGGTTCTAATCAGAACTGAACCATTGTCATTGCATTTTTCCATAGTGTAGGGTCCCAACCATCTTGTCCTCAGCTTGCCTTTGAAGTCTTTATACCTTGATTCATAGAGCAGTTCCAAATATCCCTCCTGCAATTGCTTCTCCTTGATATTTTATCATGCCATATTTCGCTTTGAAGCTAGACTACCTCTATGTGGAGAACGACCTACACTCTTTGTTCATCCAATGCATTGAGCTGGATTAGCCTTTCCCTCTGTGCATGGTTGAGGTCCAGGTCTAGTTGAGCTACCATCCTTAGTGTATTGTATTCAAATTTTATTGACAATAAAGCCTTCTTCGCATAGACCAGTTCATAGGGTGTGAACCCTGTGGTGGTCTTCCATGTTGTGTTGTAGGCCCAAGTGGCCTCAACTAGTCTATTCGCCCAATCTTTTCTGCTGCTGCTCACTACCTTGGTTAAAATTCCTTCCAAATCTTTGTTAATGACTTCCACCTGCACATTTCCTTATGGATGGTAAGGGGTGGAAGTCATGTGCTTGATTTTATGACGTGTGAGCAGGTCTTAATCAAATTGGAAGTGAACTAACTGCCTTGATTTGTAACCAGTTCTCTTGGATACCTGAACTTATAAAGTATGTTTTCTCTTAAAAACTTAGCTACTTTTTCCTCTATTGCTACCTTGGTTGCTTTTGTCTCTGCCCATTTTGTCAGATAATCAGTGCACATAATGATGTATTGCCTCTGTTTTGAAGGAGGGTTGTTAGGACCCACAAAGTCCATGCCCCACTTCTCAAATGACTCAAAGGTCACTTGAGGTTGCATGGGAATCTCATCCTTTGGAGTAGGCTTCCATATACTTTGGCATCGATCACATTGGCTGGTATATCTCTTCACATATTGATGAAGAGTGGGCCAATAGTAGCCTGCTTGCAAGATTCTGAAGGTAGTCCTCTTTGCTGTAAAATGGCCTCCATAGGGCCCGTCATGACAGGTTAGGAGAATGTCAAAAATCCCTTCCTCCCTGACACATATTCTCAAGATCTGATCTAGGCCAAGTTTTAAGAGTTTTCCCCCAATCTAGGTGAAATGGGCACTTTTCCTCACGATCTTCCTCTTCTCTTTTGAGGATAGGTGTGGTGGGAACTGTGTTGAAACCAAGTAATTTGCTATATCAGTAAACAATGGAGAGAGTACTGAGATAGAAAACAGGTGTTGATCTGTCATTTGGTCATCCACCATTCCTTCCTCACCTGCAGCCAAATTTACTCTAGACAAAAAGTCAACAACAACATTCTTTTTACCAGGCTTATCGACAATGGTTAAATCAAACTGCTACCGTAAAAGCAACCATCTAATAATGTGAGCATTTACATCTGGTTTAGTCATTAAATACCTAATTGTAACACGATCAGTGTGTACAAAGGTTTGATAGCCAGTGATGTAATGTATGAATTTATTTAAGGAATGCACTATAGCTAGAAGTTCCTTCTCGGTTACTATGTAGTTTAACTCTGGCTTTGACAGGTTTTTACTTATAAAGTATATGGCAGAAGGTAACTTTTCATGAATTTGTCACAAGGATGCTCCTATTGCTTTGTTCAAGGCGTCTGTGTGAATGTGGAAAGGTAGGGCCCAGTTTGGGCCTCTCAAAATTGGGGCGGTCACAAGTTTTCTTTTCCAGGTACCTAGGGCTTCTTGACAGTTTTCAGACCATATGAACTCGACATCTTTTCCCAAAAGACCAAACAACGGAGAGGCTAACTTACTAAAATCTTTAATGAATCTTCTATAATATCTCGCTAAGCCTAGGAAACCTTTGGACATATCTCACCTTTTGAGGAGGTGGGACCCTTTGGATGATGGCAATTTTGTTGGGGTCCACCTGCAATCCTTGTTAAGAGATTGCATGACCTAGCATAGTCTCTTCAGTCATAAAAAATTCACATTTTTCTAGACTGAGGGATAGGTTCATTTCAATAAACTTGTGAAAAACTTTTCCTAGGTTAGATAAAGCTTCCTGAAAGTTGGAACCATAAGGAGTAAAATCATGCAGATATATTTCCACTACATCAGGAACAAGTTCAGAAAATATACTCAATACTACTCTCTAGAAGGTGGTTGGAGCATTACACAAACCAAAATGAAGGACCTGGTATGCAAAGGTACCCAAGGACAAGTGAAAGTGGTATTATATAGGTCTTCCAGGCTGATTTGAATATGATTGTACCCACTAAACCCATCTACGAAGGAGAAAAACTTTTTCCCAGCTAGACCATCTAACACTTGATCTATGAAAGGAAAAGGGAAAATGGTCCTTTTTAGTGGCCTTGTCTAGTTCCTAATAATCGACACAGATTCTCCACTTACCATTTTTCTTTGGCACTAGCACCAAAGGAGAGACACATTCACTGTCAGAGATGGGGTAGATTAATACTGCATCAAGTAGTTTTTGCAATTCTTCCTTAACAATGTCTTTAAGGGCTGGATTCATCCTCCTTTGAGGTTGCCTGACTGGTTTGCAATATTCCTTAATATATATTTGATGAGTAAAAACTGAAGGGTGCACTCCATTCATCTCCTTATAACTCCAAGCAAAGTCATCTAAATGTTTTCTCAATAAGCTGCACAGTTCCTTCTCCTAGGAAGTGGATAGGGATGAGTTGATTTTCAAGGCTCTTTCTGGGCTGAACTATATATTCTTAACATGGAGAAAGGTTGGATTGGCCACACATAGATCAGTTAAGGGATTGTCTTGGGTTTCTTTCTCTAGATCTTCTAATGGAAAAATACTGGGGGGCGGATTTTGGATTTAATTTTCAATGATTTCATCATCATTTTGTGGTTCCCCCCCATGACAGCTTCTACTACACACAGTGGTACAGAATAGACTTCATCATCATCCTCCTCCTCCAACCAAAGAGGTAGATCATGTTCTAGCAAGGGTTGGATAAGAGGGTATATGATTAGCTGATTAGACATATGCCCATTCTTGACGGTCATGTTCCTAGCCCGAAAACTAATGTAGGCATTAACAGTGGCCAACCAGGGTGTTCCTAGGATAAGAGGGTACCCAGTGAGATTTTCCTTCAGCTGGAGAACCGGGAAATCAGTAGGGTACTCCTACAAATCAATGGAGACCATCACATCCTGCACAATCCCTTTAGGGGTCATGGTGGAGCAGTCTCCTAGATGTACTACTGTCATGGTCTTTCTCAAGGAACCCTATAGGTTGATTTTGAGGATGGTGTCCTTTCTCATCACATTAATGGTATCTCCCAGATCAATCAAAGTATGTGGGATCATGGTGCCATTGATGTGGACATCAACTCTTGGGCTTCCAGGGTGTAGATATTTCAGACATATTACCTACCCCAACATGAGGTTAGAGAGTTGTCCTATGACATTGATGGCTGGGGCATCTCTATTGCACCTGCCTAGATGCCTAAATCACTTCTCTTTGATCATATTAATGTATATAGGCACATCCTTTATAGCTTGGAGAAGTGGTATACTTACACATAATTGTTTCAATTCTCCCATAATTCCAGTCTCTTCTGGGGTGGATTGTGTTGCTCCGAATAGTCTCTCAGGAAAGGGTGGAATTCCTTTGGATTCACTTTCCTCTTTATCTTCCTCAACCTCCTGAGAGGGAGGCTGGTTATCTAGGAGAACCTTCCATATCATAGGTTAATCTCTTGAATCTCCACAACATAAGTTAGGCACGATGGCTCCCCACTATGTACTTGTTGGGTCTATCTATTGTTCGAGTTTGGGTTCAATTGAGCAAGCATTTGGGGTTGACTTGGTGGAGCAAGAGGCAATGGTTGTGGTTGAGCAGGTGATGGAGGCAAAAGAGCGGGAGGAGAGTTGTATTAGGACCTCCACCCCTAATGAGATGCATGCCACTGAGGTTGTGGCTGAGCATAGGATTGAAATGCATGAGCAGCTGGTTCGTCATGATATTGAGATGGATAGGACTAAGGAGGACGTGTGGACTAGGGAGGATGAGTAAGAGGGCCCCAAGAAGGTATGGAAGTGGCTTGGTTGGGGTTTTCGTATGGTTGAGATGTCCCTTGCATCCCCTACTGGTATGGTCTAGGCCCATGTGGTCTCCTTTGGTTCATGAAATAGAGTTGTTCAGTGGCTCCTTTGGCCCCTTGGTATATAGCTTTAAGTCCAGGCAAGAAAGGGCACTTATCTATAGAATGATCTTCTTCACAAATTGAATAAACCTCTATAGAGTTTAATGGAAATTCATTCCTAGGATGCCTTCTAGTGCACCTAGGACAAAAAATGGCCAAAGCCATCTCTTCTTGCTCTTGTTTTCTTTTGATATGCATGGCAAGAATCTACAACATCTCACTCTTGAAGTCTTCTAGCATGTTTCCAATTTCACCTTTAATGGATGAGTTGGAAGAAAAGGTACTGCTCCCAACATTTTTGCTTTTAGCCATTAGCTCCAAAAGAATGTTTCCTTCTTCTTCTTCCCCTATATGTTATTCAGATAAGTCCGGTTATTACCTAAGGGTTTTTCTTAATCACTGTTACCGAAGAAGAGAGAAGGGCGGCTATGTGATGTGGTGGGGGTGTTGGGCAAGGATTTTCCTTGAATTATCTCTATTCCTACGAGGCATGAAAAGAAATCTTTTGGTTGATTTTTGTTTGTTTTTTTTTTTTTTTTTTTTTTTTTTTTTTTTTTTTTTTTTTTTTTTTTTTTTTTTTTTTTTTTTTTTCTGCTTGTACCTGCAAAACTAAAATTGATTGAACAATAAATTGCAGCTAACTGAACTGAACTTACTGAAATGAAATTGCAGAATTGAAAAGGAAAGCAAATGAAATGAAAAAATGAAAGCAAGGAAATGAATAATATACTTTTGTTGAAAGGGAAATTGCAGACTTGAAATGGAAAACAAATGAAATGCAGAGACTGAAAGAAACAAATATTCTAATGTTGCTAAAACAAAATTTGTAGAATTGAAAAGGAAAGCAAGGAAATGAAGAAACTGAAATAAACAACTATTCTACTTTTGTTGAAATAAACTACTTAGTAGAAGGTTGCGATAGAAAATAGAAGAAAGCAGTAATCACAAAATACTTTGACACTTCCCTAGGAATGATGCCAAAAAGTGGTGAACACCTGCATTGTAGCAATAATGCAGCAACTCCTTGCCTTCCTACTTTACTTTTATCAACCCGGTAGTTCGTAACAAACTTGGAAGCGATGGTGTTGTATGTACAAGAAATAGTTCTTACTGCAGGCTGTCACTTGGTCAGCTAGTGCAAGATCACTAGGAGCTCAAGCCAACTTGTATGAATTCCAGAAGAAGATTTATATGTGATGGAAGAAAGGAAATCTTACTCTACAGAGGCTACTCTACTTGTAGAAAGAGAAAGAAGATTGAAATGCAAAGTAAACCTAACAAACCCTAATTAACCAACTAATCCTCATTTTGCACAAAGAGAGATGAAAAGGCATGAAATGAATGCTATTACTTAATCTAGGAAGTGAGCAACATCTACTCAAGCTATTTCTAGAAGGAAATGAGAAAAAAACATATTTTTGGATTTTTATGTATTTTTAGGTGAAATTGTCATGCATGTAATTTATTTGTTTATGAGTGTGGCAGCGATTAGGTGGCAATGGAGGGTGACTTCGGAGTTTTCAGAGGTGTAGGAAGGTGTGGAGAGGTCCGAGGAGGTCCTACGTGGCCTTCTGTAGGCTTTTGCTGCAATCGGACTTCGAAAAGACACCTACAGGAAAATCTACAGGAGGCTGCAAGGGATCTACAAGAGGTCTATAGGAAGATTTCAAGGGTTGTTTCAGAGGTTTTGAAGGTGGGAAAATGGGTGGAAAGGGTAGCTGATGGCTAGGAGGATGTGTTAAGGTGTGTAAGGTTCATCAAGGAGGATTAGTGAAGAGAAAGATGGTGGACTTGTTCAAGGAAAGAGCGGAAAGTTCATGAGAAAAGTGCAAAAAATTAAGTTAGATTTGGGAGGGGCTTTGGATGACCTGTGGAACTTGGATCAAAGAGAGATGGTGATGGATTATTGGTTGATTTATTATGAGAAGAGATGCACTACAAGATAACTGAAAATCAAACACTAAGACTAAGCAAGCAAAGAAACTAACTATACCAAAAAAACATAACTGTTCATCAAGCTAGTCTAAATCCTGATCTAGGAAAGTAAATGTTGAACAATGCTATATGGAAAGAAAAAATGGAAGGGAATTTATTACAAATACAAAAATGAACATGGTGAAATAGATCTACAGCAAAAGCAGTAACCTTCTAACAAACTGCAACACTAGGAATCCTATGGAAAAGACAATTCTGTGTTTTTTGTGGCAGTAAGAGGGTCTTCGCCATAGTTCATGGTCCCAAAGGTGAGAAAGGAAGCCAAGGCTCTGTTGATGGCATTTTTCCATCTTCTTCTATCAATATTCAAATCACTACAACAAACTGAAATGGAAACAACCTTTTAAATCACCAAAAGTAACCTATCCGCAACCAAGAAAGAAATCCATCTAACAACAATGAATTCATAAAATGAAACAAAACATGTAAACACAAAACAAGAGGTGCTTGGATACTTGTATTGGACCCTAACACAAGAGCTTCAGCCCTCTGAGGTAACTCAAAGTTAGCTCGAATAGGACCTCATGGTCATTATCAAAATAATAATAGCATTACATGAAATTGTCAACAAAAGTAAGCTTGAAGTTGAGCAGAGCAAAACTGAAACAAATGTTCAAAAATTTCACTAATATTCAACAACCTACTGAGGCCCTATGCCTCTCTACTTATACAAATATATCTCCCAATAGCTCCATTAAAATCAGGGAGGCTTGGCTCCCAACACTTGAGATGGACGAAAGTTATCCTTCTCTTGCTCGGTTGCCTCTTTGGTGCATTGAAGTGGTTGTTTGTGCTCCTAGCTTTCTAAAGGACAATTTGAAGTAGGGTGTCATAAATGAGGGGGACACCCTCCTATAAATCCTCTCCTTTGTCTTGTTTGAATATTTGCTACCAAATGTTCATTAAATCTTTGACTTTGTCTCCAAAATTGACCAAAAATTTGCATTAAGCACACTTTAGACTTCAAGGCATAATGACCAACCCAACTCACTCTATTAGCATAAATATAATAAAAAGAATGCAATAAAAGAATGAGAATGGTCGATTAAGCTAAGTTAGGAGGCAAAATGAGCCCATATAATTACCCATTTATGGGGCTCATCAAAATGATGATCCTTGGTATTCCAAAGTGCACCTAGACTTGTCCAAAGAACAAGTTTGTTGCTGCTTCGTAGCTGATGGTCTCTTTATAGGGAATTAAATGACACATCTTGTTGAATATGTTAACAACTACAAACAGGTAGTCATGTCCCTTCCTGTTTGTCAGTAAACCTCCCACAAAGTCAATGGAAATGCTTTCCCAAGGTCGATTAGGTACTTGTAAGGGATGATATAGTCCATGTTTCGTGTTGCTAGGCTTCCTAGTATGACAAAGCATGCATCCTCTTGTGAACCTAGCTACCTTATTTTGCATCTTGAGGAAATATACATATCTATGCAAGTAAGCCACTGTCTTCCCTACATTAAACTTCCCTACAACCTTGAAGGTGTGAGGCTTTCTAATTGGCTACAATCACTCACCTTTATGAACACATAGCTTATCCAACCAGTAGAGTAACCCATCTTGTAGATGGTAGTTAACATCATTGTCACCATCATGGACATGACTCTGACTCTGCAACTGTTGATACACCTCCTTGAATTCCACTTCTTATGAATATGCCTCTTTGTCTGCATCATGGGTGAATGGCTCCATGTGCATACACGTCCCTAAAGTTGTAATCTTTGATGTGGGTGGCTTTGAAAGCATGTCAGCCAACTTGTTTGTGTTTGCGTTGTTATAGTTGATCACTAAATGAAACTGTTGTAAAAAAGCCATCCACTTGTAATGTATGGTTTATTGTAGCTTAGTATGGGCCTCTAAGTAGTGTCAGGATTCATGATGTGTGTGGATTACTGCCTCCTTTCCCATCAGATAGTGCTTCCATCTCTCCACAGCTTGCCCCATTGCATAGAGTTCCTTGTGATAGGTAGGGTACTCAAGGACTGCCCCATGACATACTTCAGGATGGTACCATACATTCCTTCCTCCTATATATTTTTTACTTGTAGATTCAAACTGCTTATGTAATATGCTAAAACAAAAGACTTGAATCTACACTACTCATCAACAGAAACGAAAATTGATCAACGAAAAAACTAAGAAAAAAAGGAATAATTTCAATGGCACATAACAAAATATTTTTTTGGGGAAATAAATTACTCAAAATCCTGTCTATTTATATTGCATTACCGAGAATATATGAGAAGAAAATAAAATTATTGTTCAACCTGAACAATCCTTGCACAAGTACAATGTATCTCTCTCCTTCACAAACTAGCTCTACCCAACACTTAGCTAATTATGTTGTCTTCCAAGCCCCTGCTTCCTTGTGCATTTCCTGAGATAATTATCCCATTGTTAATTGGGAAAATTCCTCACCACTAGTGCATGAGTTCAATCATAGACATTCTACTGATTTCCTGGACCATATATACAGCTCAGAAAATTATACAACTGATAGTACATTGTCAGTGAACCCTAATATCAACTGGGTCTTCCTCTTAACTAACATGCATGAGTTATTTATGAGTTAATCTTTAGTGAACGATGGAATAGTGAAGCTGCACTAAAGCTTCTCCCCACTACTAGACCTTCTACTAGTTCCTCTGATTCATTGAACTAGCTTAATTGACTATAATGCAGTTAGACCGAGGTAATTAATTAAAGCTCAAAATAACTCAACCTTGACCCTTAAAATTTAGAAATCACTCTACAAGACTCTAGATAGACTTCTAACTCAAATTCACTTAGCCAACTAAGTCAAATTAACTTAGTTAACTATTACAAGTTGCTATGAGAATAGAATTTTGATTTTATTCCTAATTTAATTCAAGGGTAAATTAACTTAGGATTTCTTATTAGTCCTTTTAATATTCCCTCTAAAAAAGAAAGGGATTATATTCTACCCTTAGTTTGCTTCTGTGAAACTTGAATTTGCATCTTGACTAGGCCTTTTTCAAAATATCTAGATCTTGCTCCTCTATGGGAATGTACTCGAGAAACATGATTCTCCTCTGTGCGCAATCTTGAATATCATGATACCTAATATCAATATTCTTGGACAGATCATGGAAAACTATGTTCTCAGAGTATTTGATACAACTATGACTGTCACAGTAAATCATGTTGGATCCATCCAATGAAAAAACAATGCAACAAGAATCTTTCTCATGCATATAGCCTCGCAAGCTAGTTGACTAGCATCCATGTGCTTTTCCTTTGCTGAACTGAGTGAAACTAATCTTTATTTCTTTCTGTACCAAGAAGTAACTATTGAACCGATACTAAATATCCCACATGGTGTTCTCTTCCTATCAGATGGACTCCCTTCCCAATCTGCATCGGTGAAGCCTTGAAGCGTCACTCCCTTTATCCATTTGTAACAAAGACCAAACTTAGTGATGCCTCAGGTATCTCAACACATGTTGGACTACCTTCCAATATGGTTTGGTAGGCTTAACCATAGATTGGTAAAGCTGGTTAACTGCATATCATGTTTGGTTATGTGTTCACCAAATACATCAGTGAACCCACAAGTTGTCTATAAATAGTAGCCTCCACTACTTCATTGGAAGTAGCATCCTCCTTCCTCCAGTTACCTGCTAGAGGAATCTCCATCGACTTACTTCTCTCCATGTGGAACTTCTTCAATATCTCATTGGCATGCTTTCCCTAAGAGGCAAAAAACTCCTCATCTCCTTTCCACACTTACATCCATAGAAATTAGTGCATGAGACCCAAGTCCTTCATTTCAAACTCTCTTGCAAGATCCTCTTTTAAAGACTTAATCCTCTTATCATCACCTATTAGAATCCAATCATCGACATACAAAACAATAATTGACAATTTACCTTCAATGAAAATATAGTAAAGTTTCACATCTACTTCACTTTTGGTGAATCCCAACCTGGTGAAATAATTATTGATGATGTTGTATCAAGAAGAGGGTACTTGCTTTAGTCCATAAAGTTCTCCTTGAGTTTACACACATGTGAATCTATGTTGAAGGTCTTAAATCCTTCAGGCCATTCAATATACACCTCTTCCTCAATCATGTCATTAAGGAATGTTGTCTTTACATTCGTCTGATGTATCTTCCATCCCATCTATGCTGACAGTGTTGGAATGGATCTCATTGATGAGTAACTTTCTAGAGGAGAAAAATTCTCATCATAATCAATCCCATCCACCTAAGAGAACCCTCTCATGGAAACTTGGCGTTGTGTTTCTCTAGACTACCATCAATTGTTTTCTTTACCTTGTAAGGCCATCTTAAACTCACCACTGACTTATCTACCAGTCTTGGGACTGCATCCCAAACATTTTCCTAATAATGGAGTCATACTTCTCAACCATGGCATCAATCCAAATTAAATGCTGGACTACTTCCTCAAAACAGGATGGCTCAATCTCGACACACTTTCTCATGAGAGCCATGTAGATAATGTACCTCTCTAGTGATCTCCTCTACCTGCGATGTGATGTGGGTGCTCCCACATCCTCTCTAGCATCATGACATAACCTGCTAGTCTCTCTATTGTTCATTGTCACTTCTCTAAAAAACTTTGCACTAGTGGGTGTTTCCACTCCCTACTCCTTTGCACGTGTTTTCTCTACATCATCCTCAGGTTCCTCCTCCTTTGGAGCTAAAATCTCCTCAACCATATGTAGTTAAAGCTCCCTCTCAAGGGAACATCTCATGGCATTCTCTTCATTGAACTTCACATCTCTACAAACCATCTTGTTGGTTGGGAGGTACACCTGATAGTTGTGAGGTGTATCAGTGTACCCGACAAATATGCCCAACTCAATTGTTGTCTCAATATTTTTATGTGCATCTTTGGTAACATGGTAGTAAAATGATGAACCAAATATCTTGAATTGTTCCACATCCATTTTCTTCCCTGAAAAGTCCTCTTTCTATTTACTCATCCCAAGAATTTGATCAGGAATTTTGTTTTCCAAATTAACAATTGTCTTGCATGCTTCAGCGCACAATTGTAGTGGTAGGCCCTGTTCATGGAACATCACCCATGCTTGTCCCACAATAATTCTATTCTTTCTTTTAGCCACCCCATTTGTTGTGGTTTATGAGGTGTTATCAACTTCCATTGAATGCCTTATGATGCAAGGAATATTTTAAGCTCATTTAACACATACTCTCCACTTTAACACTTCTAAGAGATTTATCTTTCCTTCTAGTATCTCTCTCGAAATTTTCTTTAAATTCAAAAACCTTATCGAACGTTCGATATTTCTTCTACACAAACAAAATCCAACACTTGCGAGAAAAATCATCAAAAAATATTACATAATACCTGCGATTAGCTGTAGATGTTTTCGATTCTAGTCCACACTCATCATCTGAGTGAACTCAATCAAGGATCTCTTGTGCTTGGCTGTATTTTTCATGAAGGGAATCTTTGGTGTACTTCCCCAATTTACAGCCTTATCATGTGTATATCTTCTCTAGTGTACCCTTGGGAAGATCTATAGAAATTTTATGCAAGATCGTCAAAGCATCATGATGCAAGTGACCCAATCTCCTGTGCCACATCTCCCTGATGTATTGACTCTACATCTTCTCTGATTTAGTACTCAAAGTAGCACAATATTCTACCTCCAATTTTTAGAGATCCCTCACTTGAACTCCTATCTACTTCACCTGTCTTGTGGCTATCCGATGAATGAATCAATTTCCCTTACTAAATATCACATCATAGCCTATATCCTTCAACATGGCAGTAGAAACAAAGTTCTTCTTCAAACCAAAAACATACATAACATCTCGCAAAGTGAGGGGAGAACCAAAATCCCTCTAAAAGGTAATTGTACCGATGTCAGTTTCACTATACCTTCCATCATCATCCATCTCAATGTGCATATGGAGATCCTTCTCCTCCAAATTACTGAAGAGATATTTATTACCAGTCATATCAAATGAAGTTCCACTATCCAAGTATGACACACTACCCATCAATGATGACACCATACAAGTGATGAGGGTAAAATCCAATTCAAACTGTGAAGCAAGAGCTTCACCTACCACTTCTTACTAGCCTTCTTGTCTAGAAATTTTATGGCAAAATGTCTCAGCTCGTGACAGTGAAAACACTTGATTTTCAGCATGTACTTCTTCTTGTCGCCCTAGCAAGAATCTAATTTGGAATGGGATGACTTCTCTTTCCATTTATTTTCCTTACAATTAAGGCACAATTCTTCTGATCATCATGCTTTGATGAGGATCTATCTCTAGTGTTCCACCAAATCTCTTCCTGTACCAAGTTGGACCATAACGCTCCCACTCTAGTAACTTCTCCCTCCCATTACCTAAGTCCTTGTAACGATTCCAACTCTTGGGATGTACAAGAAGTGCTAGACTCACTAGATCATCTTCGAAAATCGTAATCCTAACACTTCCAAGCTCATCGTGACATAGGGTGAAATTGATCAAGTACTTCAGAATTGAGTCGCCCTTCTCCATCTTGATATTTCTGATCTTGTCCTTTAGTGCTAGCTTCTTTTGATCACTACTATTTTGAAACCCGTTTGTCAATTTCTTCCACATTAAAAATGGGGTTTCCTTCCAATGGATATTTTAGACAATATGATCTCAAACTCCTTCTAGGATAGTCCTTCTAACCTTTGCCACAGACTTTCTCCGTTTAACCAGATCTTTAGCATCATATGCTGGAAACATTATAATATCATGATCTATGAATTCCTTCAACCTGTAGTCATCCAACAATGCCTACAGCATGTCCTTCCAAGCTATTTGATTTGAGTTTCCCTCTAAGGCATACTCAAGTCTCAAACCGTACAATGACATCCTGCTGACTTTGAAGAATGAAACTACAAATTCGATTTCACCTACACAAGAAACTCATATTATACTCTTCTATAATGTCTTTAGCTCTGATACCATGTATACATTTTACATGTAGATTCAAATTTCTTATGTAATATGCTAAAAAAAGACATGAATCTACTCTGGTCATCAACAGAAACAAAAATTGATCAATTAAAACACTAAGTAGAAAAGGAAGAATATCAATGGCACATAACACAATATTTTTATAGGGAAAGAAAATGCTAAAAACTATGACTATCTATGTTGCAGTAACCAAAATATCTAAGAAGAAAATACAATGCTTGTTCAACCCGAACAATTTCTACACAAGTATAATCTATCTCTCTACCTCAAAAACCTGCTCAAGCCAACACTTAGCCAATTCTGCTACCTACCAACTGCCTACTTCCTTGCACAATTCGTAAGATAATTAACCCATATTTAATTGGGAAAATCCCTCACCACAAATGCACAATCCATCATAAGCTTTCTGCTAATTGCATGTACCATCTGTACGACTCAAAAAATTATACAATTGATAATGCATTGTCCATGAATTTTAATCTCAACTAGGTCTTCCTCTCAACTAACATGCATGAGTTATTTATGAGCGAATATCTAGTTAACTGGTGGAGAAGTGAAGCTCCACTAAATATTCTCCCCATTACTAGACCTCGTAATAGTTCCTCAAACTTATTGAACTAGTGTAGCTGACTATAACTCTATTTGATAGACTTAATTAATTACAACTTAGAAGAACGCAACCTGGACCCCTAAAATTTAGGATTCCTTCTGCATGAATCTAGATAGAATTCCAACTCAAATTTATTGAGCCAACAAAGTCAAATTAACTTAGTGACTATTAGAAATTTCTATGAGAATTGAATTTTGATTTAATTCAAGGACAATTTAAATTAGGATTTCTTGTTTCTATTTTTAACACCTCCCAGCATGAAGACAACAACCATAACATACCGAATTTCATCTATCTCCACTTCAAAGTGCTTCTACAAGGTAATGCCGAAATTGGTGCTTGACTTATCTTCTTCTTTAACTCCTCAAAATCCCTCTGCTAACCTTTTCCCCATTGGAAACTCTTACCACTTGTTGTTATAGCATGGAGTGGTGTTGCTACTACTGAAAATGAGGCTATGAATTTCCTTAGGTACTATTCTTCCCCAGTGAAATAGCTAACTTCAAAAAAATTAGTACGCATCGACCATTTCATGATGCCTTCCATCTTGGAATGATCTATCTTCAATTCGCCTCTACCGCTTACATACCCTGAAAACACCAAAGACTACTATGCAAAATCACAGTTCTTGAAATTTTCTAGTCGTTGGTGCTTCTTCAATGTATCTAGCATGTATGGAAAATGTGAAATATGCTCCTCCCAGGTAGCACTATATAGCGTTATATCATCCAAATAGACAATAACAAATGAATCTATGAAAGGGCGTAGCCCATCATTTGTTAACGTGATAAACATAGTTGGTGCATTATGTAGGCCAAATGGCTTGACTAAGTTCTGATATAAACCATGCCTTGTCTTGAAGGTGGTCTTCCATGTATCTTCTTATTTGACTCAAACATGGTGATATCCATACTTCAAGTCCAACTTAGTAAAGTACTTTTCTTGATATAACTAATCTAGGAGATCATTTATTTTGGGTAGGGGGTACCTATTATTGAGTGTGATTTTTTTCAATGCCTTGTAATCTATACATGTCTTCCAGGTCCCATCCTTCTTTGGCATAATGATGGTTTATGACCCATGTGGTGATGTACTTGTTCGAATGACACCATGTTCCAATCATCGTTACAATCTTTTCTCCACCTCACTTGCTTCTATACCAAACTACTTACATAACCCAATATTTGGAAATGGGGAGTCTAGCAATATCTGGATCTCATGATCCACTTATGTCTTAGGTGATAACCCTTTAGGCTCTCTAAACACATCCTTGTATGCCTATAACATCTACTACAATTGTTGTTTCAGTTTCTCAATACAACACTCAAGGGATGAATTGCCTCTTATTGTCTTCTCTTTAGACTGACCTTCTCTTAAAAACAATAAAACATACTTCTTGCTGCAACTGATCAATTTCTTGGCTTGGTTGGCACTTAGCAGTGAAATTTTTTACTTCTCTTTGTGGACATTGATGATGAATTATTTTAAATCCTTCATGAGGTGATATTTGTTTATTCTCCTCGTGAATATTGCATCATGCATATACATGTGTGGACTCCTAAACACGACTCCACATACATCAAGGGGTACCACATCTTGATCTACTTCATCAATAAAAGCACCACTAATAGAAAATATAATTTTACATTGTTATACTACCTTTAGTTTTGCATCATTATTTACCCACCCTAATGGATATAGGTTTGGATGATCACGAACTTGCAACCTCAAATTCTTGACCAACTTTGTTGCAATGAGATTCACTTGTGATCTTGAGTGAAATAGAGCATAAATATTTATCTTCTTAAACTGTATATTTGTATGGAAGAGTTTGGTAATTTCTTTCTCTTCCTATTGCTGAAGGATACTCAAATTCACCTCCTCTTGTACTGATGTATAGGCAATATTCCAATCCTCATCCGAGCTAATTTCAACTTGGTTTCTCGAATCAGTGGTTGTTAGATTCTTCTTCGAATTTATCTCTCGATGCAACTTCCAAAAACTTTCCTCTATGTGGCCATCAATGTTGCAATGGTTTCTAAGATCATTTCATTAGTGTGTTATGGCCATCATATTTTTATCCTTCCCCACATTTTTCTTCTTCTTCCTTTTGTTATTAGCTTCATGTTCCTGCTTCTGCTTCAATCCAGTTGATTGCGCTCTCTTCAACCCTATATTATCTAGGCATTGTTCCTATACATAGATTTTTTCCATTGATTTGGGTTTGAATAACATCACTTGCAGACGTAAATGGTGGTTTACACCCCCCAAATACTTGAGGAGTGTATCTGGTTTCTTTGGAGAGATACCCAACATTATGGAAATCTTTCGGAATTATGTGGTGTACTCTTGCATGCTTTGGCTTGTCTTTTACCTGAACTAATGACATTGGATCCACCGGCCCTCCACATACCTAATGGGATAAAACTATGACTTAATGAGGGATTTGAAGTCCTTTTACTTATTCACTGGAGGTTCTCCCTCCAAATTCATGGTTTATGTGTGCCTCTCCCACCAAGTCAGTGCATGGCCCTTTAATTTTCGTCGCCCGAATGAGATCCTTTTCCCTTTCTTGATCTAATGGATCTTGAAATAACACTCTAGTTGTTGCAACCAATGGTTCATATTAAAAGCATCGATGTTACTCTGTTAAGGCTTTATATTGATTATTTCTTCGATTTCAAATAAGGATTGATTCACAGCACTCAAATTGGGTTGATATTTTCCGATTTATTTCTTCGCCTGGTTCTTTGTGTCTTCCTAATATCCTGATCCCCCTTATGATTTAACTTCTCCATTCGAACTCCCATATTATCCAAATATCCCCATCTTATTTCTTAGGGCCTTGATTATGAGTTTTATATTTGCGACTTTTTGTTCAAGCCATAAAACCCTCACCTCTATAGGATCACGAGGTTCGCTTACAGACTCATCGACATGATTAGGTTTTACGAATTTTGGGCCCGTCAATCTAGATCCCTGCAATATCCACAAAATAGAAAAATAAGCCCTTGATAATACCGAATGATCTATAGACTACCATAGATATTATACTAAATAACTTGTCACAATAGTTGTGAGAATATTATATTAAAAATCCTAAATTTTATACTATTATAGTTTTATTAAACGTTAAGATCTATAAATATAATTGTAATTAGTGCATGCATGCGAATATAAATTATGTATAAAAGTAGAGAACGAAAAAATAGTCTCACACATACACACAAAAGACATAATATATGCTTTCTTAAAAACCCTTTCAGGAGAATAACGGAGCTGGGACGTGAGACTTCCTTTCTCTCTTTCTTAGTTTGGAAATATGGCTACAAGTACAAGGAATTAATTACTATGTAATGTGGGCTGCTACAGTGCATTGATTCCATTTGTGTGCTCTACGTCCTATCTCTCCTTTCTATCTTTGCTCAACTATAGAATGAAATTATCTCAAAATAATGGAATGCCTCTTCCTCCTAGTGGCTTGATTATAACACAACCCGATAGCCTACTAGTCGTTAAATTTGACTACATCAAATCTTCACTATAGATCAAAAATAGACTCTTCCAGAGCATTTTAAATCAAAAACATGTGTCTATCCCATTTTCCATGAATAATGGTGGCTGACACAACATCCTCCTGAACATAGGTGTCAAAAGAGGAAGGTCAACTTCTGATTGGCAAAACTTTTGCATACCGACTTTGATTGACGTGCTTCTTGCACTGTTGGAAATATATTTGTGTTTAGAATAGAATGAGATGGTGTAGAAATAAAGGTAAAAAGTTTTACCCCCTAAAAATTTTTGTTTGATGACTCAAAAATGCTTCGAGAAGGTTTTAGACTTCGTTTTTCCAAACTAGGTCCTGCCGGGAAAAGTGGTCCTCTGAGTTGATTCCTCCAATTTTTTCCAATCCAAATGCATTGGGATGGATGAAAAATAATATAATGATCCAATCCATATCATCAACAAGAAAGCGGTTCCAGTGGAGTGCATTCATACCTCAGCAAGTGACATCACTTCCATCCTTCCAAGCTAGGTATGGAAAAGAAACAAAGTGACATTTATAAGCTTGATCCATGAAGAAAATTCCCTCTCCATGCAAGATATTAATGAAACTTCGTGGGAGAGTGTGATTACCATTGAAACCCTAAATATAATCAATGTTACGCAATATTTTTTCTACTTTACCAAACAACCACTATAGATTTGGCAATAGCCACTTACTTACCTTCCTGAGGTTGTTCTAGGTCTATGAGTCCTTTTTTTAATTTGAATATCCCCTTCTATACCATTTTATTAGGGACATGTGGTTGAGATACTTATAAAAAGTAATGTCCTGCTAGAACCATGAGCTAAAAAATACCCTCCATTAACTTTTGGTTAGGAATGCCCATCTAACAAATTTTAAATTCAGTAAACCCCAAACCCCAAAATCCTTATTAATGGTGACAGAGTCCAAATAGGGAAGATGGAACTTGTATTTTCCTTAAACTCTTGATGATAAGAAATGTGAAACAATGATCTTAATATGATGGATGATCTTTGAGGGAATCATGAAGAGATGCATCAAATAGACTAATATTTGTTGCAGAACATCCTAAATGAGCATATATCTTTTTCGGAAAGAGTACCATTGATGTGACCAAGAGGATCAACACTTATGGAAATTTTCAAGGAGCTTGTGTTGGTCTCTAGTCCTATGGTTATTGGGTTTAAGCCTGAAACCTCGATATGTGAAAATTCCTCAATATTGGACATAGAAACATCAAATAGACTTGAAATGTTGACAATCTCATCAGCATCACAACATGAAAAAAATATATTAGACTTATTACCATTGAGGCATAAGCATAAAGCAACACCATATCTAGTGAAGATGGAAAGTGGAACATCCCTTTTTTATCAAGAATCCTGACCCAAAGCGAGGATGTCATCTAGAAAAAGGGCGTGAGACAATGACCCATCTAGATTCTTGAATGCCTTGAAAGAAACCACCCCTGCGAGCCTCTACAATTTTGTAGTGAAGACCATATAAGACAAGAATAAAAACAAGAGGGGAGAGGGAGAAAGCCTCATAAAACCCTCGGCAAGTCTAGAAACATTTGGAGGATAGCCATTGAAAAAAACTACATAATATACCAAAGTAACAAACGCCATGATCCAAGAAACATCTTCCCTAGAGAGGCTAAGGTTTGTGAGAATCATTCATGGAAGTGACTTGTCAACATAGTCATATGACTTGCGAATATCGAATTTCATGACCAATGCATCTTATTTTCTGGTGTGTATAGTATGAAGGCATTCTTGTGCAATAGCAACAAGATCTTGAATCTATCACTTTGCGAGGAAACTGAAATGTTTTGGAGAAATGAAATCAGATAAAGTATCCTTTAACCTGATGGAAATCATCTTAGAAATGATTTTATATTAGATGTTTCAGAGAGAAATTTGGAGGAAGTTAGAGAAATTGGTTCGATGGGAGGTCTTTGGAATGAGGGAAAAACTCGAACTGAGTGCAGAGGATACATGTCTAGAAATGTGACATTATTCTATCATATGCAGGAGATCATTGAAGATAATATAAAAAAAAATGGGGGAACAATTCAATAATCCATATGTCAGGTTTAGGGAACTTGTCCTTTTTTAAGGACTTAAGGACAATAGAAATTTCTCCCAAAGTTACTAGTCTTCCCAAATTAAGAGGCCAAAGGGTCAAGCTGGCTACCGATACCCAAAACTTCCTCCTCTGAAAAGTGGCATTCAAGTACCCCGCTAAAAATAAAGAGCCAATTTTTAGGATCTTGCAATACCCCAACCTAGTTTAGAATTCCTTTATTCCCCAATAAAGGGCATATATGCAAAAGAAAATTAAGTTGACATGAGATACACCTGACAAACATAGAAAATAAAATTCCTCCAAAACATGTAAATTGATTTAAATTTTCCTATCTAGGATAATAGATTGCCACCAATCCACCAGAAAAACCCCAAGAATCGATAGCTGTAAGGTGTCATTTAGTACAAATAAATAAGAAATATAACCTACCTTTATCCATAGAGGAAATGGACTCTTGAACAAAAATAATGATAAGACTAATAAAGCGAATCAAATGTCTAATGTAGAGAGGCTTAGAGGCATCTTCGATCCCTCTCATGTTAAGAGATAAAATGTTTATGAATCTAGAGTCTAAGAGGGCACGTATACTATAGGGTCTAATGTAGATTTAGAAGAGTTAATAGGGACATCCCTCAATCCACTATCCAAACCAAAAGATAAAGTTTTAGCAACAGATTTAATTCATAAATATGGACTTCCTCTACCACCCTACCTATGAACAATGATATTTATAGTTGAACTCGGGTTATAGAAGGGACCATTGCGGAAGCTTCATCCTTATGAATAGTGATGGGAGAGAGACCCAGAGAGGGGTCTCTCAATAAAAAAAATGATGTTTCTAGACATATAATTATGAGGGTAGGAGTCCTTAAGGGGAGCTTAGGTGGTTGAAAGATTGAGGTTGTTCGAGGATGATGGGTTGGTGGAGTCATCATCAGTAGTAAAGGGTATTTTAAGGAAGGAGACACCCTAGATACTAGGTTTAGTAGGGGGTGGAGGAAGGAGAGAGTCAAGTCAACTCTAGGAGGCATGCAAGTTATATTACAAAGAGGCATTCACAATGAGATAAATATGGAGATTTTGTAGGGGATAAATGAGCTTGTGTTCAAAGGGATTTTGCAAATTATTCAAATATTTAGGTGCAAGTCGACCACAATCCTGTAGTTGATTCAAAGCTTCAGATGAAGGGGACTCAAAAGAGGTTAAAAGGGGAAAATTAGAGGATATGTTGACAGGATTATATGAGATAGGGATCTGAGAGATACATGGGCCATTAAATATCTTATTATATACTGGATTTTTCCACAAATCACAATGATGCCCCATATCCATGTTGGTACCATGTGATCACAAATGTTGATTTTGGGGGCATCTAGCCATTAGATGTCCAACATGGTGACAAATCAGGAACCTAAAATGGATGCCACAAAAGTCAACCCATTCGAACTCTAATCGTTCCCCATTCAATATCAATGTTCATTGGAAAGCCACTAGAATAGTTAACTTCCACCAATAACCACACTACCCACTTGTTCATGGAGCACAAGCTTTTGAGGTAAAGATATACAAAACAACCTATATCATTTCCAATCTCCCCTTTGGCATGGTTAGTCCAAAATTCCAGTGACAAACCCATGATTTTTACCCACACAAAATTATTTTGGGGAGTCTCCTTTAGTGCGTTAAAAATCCACATACCACTAAGATAATTATAGGAAGTTGCAATCACTCACTCAAGGAGAATTGAGGACTCGGTCTGCATAGTTCTAATGTAGAAAGTGAATACACAACTAAATATTAAGAAACACACTCACCTTTGGAGTATAATTCATAACAAGTCCCTAATGACCCTTTACCCACTCCTCCATTTTTTGTTCATACATTTCTGCAAAATCCCACTATCCCTCTAGCGCATGTTTATGAATACTTACAACATGATCCCAAAGCACATCATGGCTGAAACAAAGGAGTTTTATTTCATAGGATTCTTTAACTACCTTTGCATGAACCTTACTAGATTTCTTGCCACGTTTTGCACTCACAAATGTCCTATATTCCTTAGTATGTGGAATGGTTAGATATGTGGCGAGTTGTTTAGACAATTGTGACGTATGTGAAGGGGTAGGTGGCCTAGCCTAACCAAAGGAAAGTGTTTTCGCATAAGCCACCTCCGCAACCATGGTGGTATGTATAAGAGTGTCTGAGTTTAGTGAGCTAGGGCATGTACTGTCCATCATCACCACAAATTCAAATACACCAAATTATGTTGTGGAAAGTGATATAATATGAGGCAACAACGAGGAGAATAAAAAAAAACAAAACTTTAAAATATGGTAATAAAATATCCAAATCATATATTCATCCAAAAGCCATCCCAGATAAACACCAACCACAGAATAACATCCACAAAGGGAAAGATGCACATAATAGAAAAAGGTAGACCTGTCCAAAATTTCATCAAAAAAATGGACGGCATGAAGAGTACGCGAGATGAAGGACACCGGCAGATACAAATGAATGCACAGAAGAGGAGACAAAAAGTAAGGAACGACTATCATATATAAATGTGTAGCATCGGCTAACACACCAAATCCTGTCGGTGCCACTTGAGGATATATAAAAAGTAGGAAATCATAAAAACACTCCAATTATCGCTATCAATACAAAATTTCGAGGACAAAAAAAACATCAGGAATTTAAAATACAAATCCACCAAAGATAAAGGAGATAGAAACACCATAGAGCATTACACCAATCATATATAGAAAAGGAAACTAATAATTAACAACAAATTACACAAAGAGGAAAATATTGACCCATGAAACTAACAATAACACAACACCAACATCCTGGTCATTCCATCAACAAAGATAATAGTTCCATTTAAAAATTTTGCAGGGTCACTTAAAATATAGGAATTTGGAGAGTATAGACTTCATGTGAGCTATCACCAGTGGGTTTTTTTTACAAAGAACTGACTTCATCATCTTGTAGGTTTTAAGCCCATATAAAAATTATCTACATACAATTTCTAAAACATCAAAAATAAATAATGCTAGAGCATAACACGTAAAACACATATACACAGATATTTTCCCCTAGATCCCAAAACTAGGACTACCAGCTTGATTTTTCATTATGTTCCTTTCAATGTTGCAATACATATTTATACATGCGAAATCATCCAATACCATGGATGGGAAACCATTGCGTCCAAAACCATGGACTAAAAACCATCGCGTCCAAAAGCATGTGCAAAAATTCATGCATAAAACCATAGGTAGGTCCGCCCAAGCTACTGTAGGGTCCAAAAAACAAAATTTTCAAAGGTGTTGCCCCGGACCCCATAGAGTGGGGTTAGATCCACCCCTTAAACCCCCAGTGATGCACCCAACCCCCCCCCCCCCCCCCCCGCCCCACCCCCCCCCCCCGCCCCGCTATGCAATCGGTGTAATGAAAGAATGGCTAACTCTTGGGTTAACTACGTGGGCCAGTTGTGGAAAGAATATAACACAACCCAACATTATCCCACTTGGTTTCTTTGCATAGGAGGCCACAAGAGAGCTTAGTCATTTATCCAACCCTGCAATGCCCATTATTTCTCTACACCAAGAGAACTTCTTAGAGCTTACAGATTTTGTAAATGCATTTGTAGTATTCTTCAAAGTTGTCTTCTATCATATACCTCACAAAGTGATACTAAACATCAATGTGCTTTGTCTTTGAATGATATGCAGGGTTCTTTGCCAAGAAAAATGCACTTTGGCTATCACAGTCTATCCTTATAGCTCCCTGTACTAACCCCATACTTCAACACAATCTCTGCAACCAAACTGCTTCCTTGCTTGCATGAGTGGTTTCCATGTATTATGCGTCTGTAGTTGATACTACAGATTGTTTCTTACTCATCCAACTGACTGCACCTCCAAATAGGTTAAACACATACCCACTTGTAGATCTTTTTTGATTAAGATCTCCAGGCCAGTGTCCATCAACAAAGCCACGAATATCTAGCACTTTGTATAATCCTGGTCTTCGTTGGTAGCACAAACTATAATCAATAGTGCCACGCAAATGCGTAAAAAGCTGGTTCATTGTTGTCCAATGCTTGTTCCCTGGATTTGACATAAAATTGCTCAATACTCCCACTCCATGTGCAATGTCTGGTCTAGTATAGACCATCGCATACATCAGGCTACCAACTGCACTTGCATATGGAACATAGGACATGTCCACTTCCTCTTCTTGTGTCTTGGGACACTGTTCAACACATAACTTTACACGTACAGGAATAGAATCCTTCACCAGTTTACTATCCTACATATTAAACCTCTACAATATTTTATCGACATACTTATTCTAGTTTAACTAGAGCTTCCTCTTTGTCTGATCTCTTTTACTTTTCATGCCCAAAATATTGTTTGCAACACTAAGATCTTTCATGTTGAATTTGGAGGACAAATGGGTCTTCAAATCCTAGATAATTTCTTTGTCATTTCCAACCAGCAACATCTCATCCACATATAAGACCAGATAAATAACACGATCACCAATTAATTTAAAATACGCACAATCATCTGCTTTGCTTCTGGTGAAGTCAAGTCCCCGTATAAATGTATCAAATTTATGATACCACATCGTTGGTCACTGTTTTAACCCAAATAGATACTTCTTTAACTTGCATACATGTTCTTTCTTACCCTTCATCGCAAAACCTTGAGGTTGTTTCATGTAGATTTCCTCTTCTAGATCCCCGTGAAGAAATGTTGTATTCACATCCATCTGTTCTACCTCAAATCAAAATTAGAATCAACTGATAGAAGTAATTTAATAGAAGTTACCTTGGCAACAGGAGAAAAAATATCACCAAAATCAATTCCTGGCACATAGGAATAACCTTTTGCTACCAACCAAGCTTTATATTTCTCCACCTTTTCTTCTACATTTTTCTTCTTCTTGAACATCCATTTGCTACCAACGAGTTTCCTTCCAATCGTCAACACCTCCAGATCCCATGCCTCATTTTTGTGCAAAGATGCCATTTCATCAACCATGGCTTCTTTCTAGATTTTTCCATCCTCTGAATCTATTGCTTCCTTCACAGTTATGGGATCATCATCCATAATAGATAAAGAAAAATTTGAACAGAAAGTAGATGGAATATACCTTTCTAGCTGCCTTCTTTCTCAAACTTTTCTTCTCACACCCGAAGTTTGTGGTTCTTCATCTTCTGATTCCTCCTCTATTGTAGAGTCTCATTCTTCCTCCTTAAGCTGAAACTCTATCTTCTTAGGTTTCTTTGGTTGGATTTCATGTTTAATAACATATTTTACCTCTCTGAACACCACATCTTAGTTGTACACAACATTCCCTATTACTGGGTTCCAAAGCTTATAACCCTTTAAACTATCCTTATAGCCAATAAAGAAGCACTTTTCAGATTTACTATCCAACTTGGTTCGTTTTTACTCTGGAACATGTACATATGCATCACATCCAAATACCCTCAGATGTGAAAGAGAGGGTTTCTTGTCAGTCCATACCCCTTGTGGAGTCTTATCCTCCAATGTTGATGAAGGTGATTTGTTAACCAGGTAACATGTTGTCTCCACCATCTATGCCAAAAATTCCTATCCTAACACGGCACCAGTAAGCATGCTTCTTGCCCTTTCCATCAACATCTTGTCCATTCTTTCTGTCATGCTATACCACACTCCTTACAGAATTCTTCAAATTCCTTACTACAAAACTCTCCACTATTATCTGTCCTTAACACCTTTATCTTCTTCTCTGTTGGGTTTTCCACCAGCGCCTTAAATTCTTTAAACCTATCAAAGAATTTAGATTTGTTATTAAGGAAGTATTTCCATGTATTCCTTGAAAAGTCATCTATAAATGATACATAATAAAAAAACTTACACAGTGATGGAACCTTCACAAGTCCAAACACATCACTGTGCACAAGCTATAATATTTTCTTTTCCCTCTTACCACCAGAGGGGAAACTCACCAGATTCTACTTCCCATATACACAATTTTCATAGAAATAAAAATCCAGAGAGCTATTATTCATACCTTCTACCATACCTTTACCGTGAAGTATTCGAAGGCCCATCTCTTTGATATGTCTAAGCCTTTGATGCCACAACATGGTCTTCTCTCCAGAGACCACTAGATTTTTTGCTTCTCTTCCAAGAACCATAGAACTGTTACACCCATCAACAACCAAGCTACCTTGTAGCTTGTCCAGAGTTCCAATCTGAATTCCCCACATCAATACTAGTGCTCCCCGAACGATCTTGTAGGTGTCCTTCTCGAACACTATTTTTACACCTACATCACTGATCTTGCTTACAAAAATTAGATTTCTGGCTAATGTAGGAATATGGAGAATACTCAGAAGTGTTCTAATCCTTGCACCCTGCTGCTTCAACTTTAACTTTCCACGATCAATGATTCTAGCCTTTTTGTTATCCCCTAAGAAGACATCACCAACATCATATTTCTCATACTCGTAGAACCACTGTCTATGGGGAGTGAAGTGAAAGGACGCACCTGAGTCAATCAACCATGCCTCATGATCTACATGTGTACTTGAAGAAGACAAGTACACATCCCCACCTTCATCTGAGGTGGTTTTCGCTTCTCCAGAAGGAGCATCATCATATCTCTTTCCTTTATCAGGAGCTTTAGATTTATAGTCCCTTTTGTAGTTCCCTTCCTTTCCGCATTTTTAGCACACCACCTTTACAGGTTTTCTTGGAGATTTAGATCTCCCTCTAGATTTAGATCTCCCACTCGATTACTTATTTTTGTTTCTATTCTGGGACCGTCCTCATATGGACAAGGCATCACCATTCCGGCTCTCCATATTTTTCTGTCTCATTTCCTCCGTCAGCAAGGATGTAGACTATTTCATCAAACTGCAAGGCAGTTGTATTGTTGTATATTACAATGACCAGACTATCCCACGAATCTGGTAGACAACACAAAAAACTAATGCACTTGTCTTCATTTGAATTTTAATGTCAACAGATAATAACTGACTTACCACCGTATTAAATGCGTTCAGATGCTTTATCACTGAGTATCCATCTTTCGTTCTTAGGTTATACAAATTTTTATGTAGGAAAAATTTATTCACTAAAGACTTAGATTATTACAAAGTCCCTAACTTGTCCCACAAAGCATTCATCGTAGCTTCCTCTCATACATTCAATAATATCGAATCTGATACACATAATCATACTGTTCTCTTTGCCTTCTCATCCAACTTCTTCCATTCTTCATTGGACACTTTCGTTGGTTTAGTAACTAGATCTACCACGATTCATTGATCTTTATCCACCAACAGATCCTCCATCTTGAGTTTCCACAACTCAAAAGCTTTGACCATTAAATTTCTCGATCTCTATCTTTCCACTGCTCACCATCCCCTTTCACCACCAGAATCGATCTAACAAATCTCCCACTAAACAGGGTCTACCACTGGCCCGAACAAAACCCCTGAGCAACAAAGGCATCCCCTTGAATCCAAAATACCTCTCATACCAAGTGTAGGTTTTAACTTTGTATAGAAATTACTTGCATACAAATTCTAAAACACAGAAAATAAACAATACGAGAGCATAACACATAAAACACATATACAAAGAGATTTTCCCCTAGATCCCAAAACCAGGGATGCAAGCTTGATTTTTCATTATGTTCCTTTTGTTGTTACAATACATATTTATACATTCCGAAGCATCCAATACCATGGACTAAAAGCCATCACGTCCAAAAACATGGACCGAAAACGATCGTGTCCAAAACCATGGACCGAAAAATATCGTGTCCAAAACCATGTGCAAAAAATCATGCACAAAACCATAGGTAGGTCTACCCAACCGAATATGGGGTCCAAAAAACAAAACTTTCTAGGGCCCTACCCCAAACCGCATAAAGTGGGGTTACCTACACTCCTCAAACCACCTCTGACCCCCCTGCTACACAATCAGTGCAACGAAAGGGGGGGCCCCACCCCCCTTCTAACCCCCCTAGTTAACTATGTGAGCTAATCATGGAAAGAATATAACACAACCCATCATCTAAAAATCAATAAAAAAATCCATGTATAACTACCACGACATGTATATGATCCCAAGCATATAAAAATAAATTACCTATGTGAACTCCAAGAAACCATCATGAACAACAATAACAACTCTAGACTCAATTAAAAACTCTAATAACTATATTCTCTCTAAACTCATATGAAACCTCCAAACACATACTTGCGAAGCCAAATCACAGAAAATTATCTAACATTGAAAAAAATTTAGATACCACTGATTAAATCTAAACCACCAAGATCCAATGTTTCCAACCCAACACCAAATCAGATCATCTTATGTTAAGAAATTTACGATAGAGAGATATATTATTACTGAGATTTACCGAGATTTACAGCGAGGAATAATAAAATAAACAACAAAAATATAAAAATATTATACACATAATATTTATTGAGGAAAACCCCAAATCCATGGAAAAACTCAATCCAATGAGATCTCATTAGAATTGGCAAAAACCTTGACCAATCTGTCTAAGTATGCCTTCACCACTCACCTCCACGCCTACATTACAATGAAGTATTCTTAGCCTTTATTAGGCTCCATTACATGCAATACCACTGACCGTAATAACATGGGTACACTATACCATGTGCCCAAAAGCACTACGATTTAACCGGGTCAACTTTGACTCAAACCCCAAGTCAATTTTACCTAAAAACTCCCCCCTTAAATTTGAATTGGGGTTCCTTGACTAAATCTAGTGAAAACCTGCTATGTGAGACAATCCCACTCAATCTAGACCTTATCCCCTTCAAAGTTTTTACCCAAGATTTGTTAACCTAACATCCCCTTATTACCTAGGTCTAACTTAGACTTTACCGGTAATTTCCTAGGGGTACGCATTCCTTACCAGGTTTTACAAGAGTATGCCCATTTACATGAAAATTAAAAACTCCACTCCATTATAATAATAAAAAAAATGTTTACCATTTTTTATCTCTTTGCACATATGACATCGATATCCATCTAAAAGCAACCCATCTACCGAATTACATGGGTCACTAGCCCTTGTAACCGTTAGTTATCTAGGGGTTCTTTTTAGGTACACGGTTCATGACCTAATAGTGTGCAACTTTGCTTAACAATCTATGGCTTTTGATCCATATTTGCTAGAGAAACTTAATTATCTTTCTATCTACCAGTCCAATACAAACACTTGGCAACAAAAAACATCCTTCTGAAACCAACTTAGCTCTGATACCAGTTGTTAGAAAATTATACATTACAGAGAAACTGAACACATAAAAATATTGTAGAAATATAAAAATAGAAAATGCATAAAACAAGAGAGACATAGATATACGTGGTTCACCCAACATGGGCTACATTGATGGAGAATCAACCATTCCTTCATTTTATATTACCCAACAAAATAAAGAGATACAACCTACAACATATCTGTTGTAATTCCCTCTTCGGTCTCACACAATCTCCTCTCTCTTTTTCATTTAGAATACACATATACATAATCACAGTAAAATTCTCTCATATATAGTGAGGGGTTACTTTCTAGGGAAAAAAACCCTAAATTAAACGTAACTTGTACTATCATTTTTCTACCCAAAGAATGACCTTGACTGACCATGAAATTACAACATTTTACAATGAAATTTTACATCTATTTTTAGCTTTAGGAGTGCTAACCAACCTTGAACCCCCTTGGAAGTGTGTAAAAATTGGTGGTGTTGATGCCACATTATGAAATACGCTCCAATGTAGTGATACCTCCGAATAAAAAAGATAATCAGGCTCCATTCTCAACAATCTCCCACTTGGAGACTGATTATAGAAACTCCATCACTGTTTCATTTTCTGGACAATGACTCTACATTGGATCTAGTTGTTTCTCATCTTCATCATCATTCTTGAAGACCAATTCAAACTGAGCAGAATCTCATTTTCTCTCTGGTTACAACTTTTGTTAACATATCTGCATGATTTTGGCTAGTGTGTATCTTTTCTAGCTTCAATTGTCCATCTTACAACACTGATAATATAAAATGGTACTTGAGTTGTATATGTTCATTATTGGAATGAAATGAAGAGATCTTTGCAAGATGTATGGCACTTTGGCTCTCACTATATAACCTGCCAAACACCTACTTCTTTCCCAATTAATCTGAAATCCTTTGTAACCAAATAATTTATTTACTAGCCTTTGTAGCAACAAGATACTCTACTTGTGTCATTGAGAATGAAACAACACTTTTCAGTTTTGAAGCCAAACTTATAGTTGTTCTACCTATAGTAAACACATACCCTATGGTGCTCCTCCTGTTATCTCTATCACCGACCATATTTGCATCAACATATCCCTATAGAGGAATGTTTGAACCACCAAAGCATAATGCTTGATTTGTGGTACCTCTGAAATACCTGAGAATCCACTTCACTACCATCGAATGTTCTTTTCCTAGATTGTTCATGTACTACTTACAACTCCCACTACATGTGCAATATCAGGCCTTGTGCAGACCATTACATACATTAGGCTTCCAATTGCTGATGCATATGGAACATTAGACATATAAGTCATTTCCTCTTGAGTCTTGGGACACACCTCCTTACTTAGTTTGAAATGGCTAGCCAGAGGTATACTATCTTTGCTTTGCATGCTGTATATTAAATATCTTAAACACACTTTGTATGTACTCACTCTTAGATGATGTTAACTTTCGATTTTTCCTATCTCTAGTTATTCTCATACCAAGGATTTGTTTTGCAGCACCCAGATCCTACATTGTAAATCAGTTTTCCAATTTTCTTTTGAGCACATTTATTTCCTACATTTTAGAACCTGAAACAAGCATGTCATATACATATAATAACAATATAATATAGCTACCATCATTTTACCTTTTGAGATAAACATAATGATCAAAGTGACATCTAGTGTAACATTATTCAGACATAAGCCTGTCAAATTTTAGATACCACTGTCTTGGAGCTTGTTTTAAACCATACAAGGTCTTTTTTAACCTTCACACTAGTTTATCCTTCCATTTTACCTCATATCCTTATGGTTGTTGCATACATACCTCTTCCTCCAAATCCCTATGGAAAAATGATGTATTTCCATCCAACTGCTCAAGCTGAAAATCTTCAACTACTACTATTCATAAAATAGTTTTGATTGAAGTCATTTTAACAACAAGAGAAAATATCTCATCAAAGTCTATACCCTTTTTCTATGTAAACCCCTTCACCACAAGTCCAGATTTATACATTTTTCTACCTATATCTTCTTCCTTCAACCTATAAACCCATTTCTTCTAGAATGTTGTTTTACTTGTAGGCAACCTGACTAAGTCCCAATTCTAGTTATGTACTAAGGAGTCCATCTTTTCTTTCATGTCTTGCTCCCACTTCTTCTTGGTTTCTCCCTACACTGCTTCTTCATTAAGTTCTCGTTCACCATAATCAGTCAACAATACATAATGTAATGAAGGAGAGTATTGTTGAGGGGTTCTACTTACTGTTGTAGATCTTCTAACACCACTTTCATGTGTTTGAGGTGCTTGATTTTGTTATGCTTGTTGTTGTTGTTATGGTTGTTGATCATTATGATTTTCATGCAACTTCACCTTTTTTGTGATCTCATTAAACACTGTATATTCTCTATTTTCTTTTCCTTGTTTCTTTTTCTGCATCTGATGCTTATACAAAACCTTTTCATTGAATATGACATCCATACTCCTAATGATTTTGTGTTTTTCATAATCATAAAAGAGATAACCAAAATCAATAACACCATATCCAATAAAGATACATTTCATTGATTTTGCCTCAAGCTTTGTTCGATTTTCTTTATTAATGTGGACAAAGGCTTCACAACCAAAAGTCTTTAAAAATTAATAGTTTACCTTTTTAACTATACATGCCTTTTCTCAAATACCACCATCCATGGAACTTGAAGGCGCTCTATTTATTAGATAAACAATAGTATCTACAACATCTGCCCAAAATTGTAAAGACAATCCTGCATTCAATCTTGTGCACCTTGCACGCTCCATGATTGTCTTGTTCATCCTTTCTGACACACTATTTTCTTACATTGTTCTTGGAACTGTCTTCTCTCCATGAATTCTACTCTTTTAATAGTGCCTATCAAACTCTTTGATGCAATATTCACCTCCATTGTCTTATCTAAGACACTTCAATTTTTTTCATGTCTCATTTTCAACCAAAACTTTCCATTTATTGAAAGTATCAAATACCTCATATTCATTTTGAATACAATAAATCAAGGTTTCTCTGGTTGCATCATCAATAAAATTAACATAATAGCAACAAATGCCGAGATATGATACCTGAGCAAGTCCCCATACATCTATATGTACAAGCTCTATTTTTTCTCTTATTTTCTTTCCCAATTCTGAAATATCTTACTCTCTTTTGTTTTTCATAAACACAATTCTTACAAAATTCCAAATCAACATGCTTCAAACATTGCAACAAATTTTTTGAGTGAAAAATCTGCATCCCCTTCTCACTCATATCCCCGAGTCTATAATGTTACAATGCCGTATCTACTCCTTTTAAAAAAACATACATTCATCGCATGGAGAACAAGTAAGGTAATAGCATTGATTAACAACACTATCAACTCGAGGATTTCCACTCCAAACGCAATCACTTCATTTTAAATCAAATGGTATGGTTACTTACTTCCTTAATATCAAATGGTATAGTTATTTGGTTGACACTTAGGAAAAAGTCTGTCTTTTCCTTGAATTCATAGTGTATTGATAAAAACTAAATTTAATGATTTGGGTTCTGTAAAGTTGTTATCAAAAGCAATATTATAAGTTTTGTATATTTATTTTATCCATTTTTTAATAATAAGAAACTTGTAATTAGATTTATTTTTTATTATTAATTATCAATTTTCCTTTAATTAAGAATTTTAAATTTATTAAAAATAACGGAATAGATTGGAAATACCTATTGTGTAGTTGCTTGATTGTCTCTTTGCGTTGTTGGAAGCCCATCCTAATATCCAATTCAGAAGTGGGCATGGAGCTTTATTTAACGAAAGGTTAAATAGCCTCGACAAGGGTTTGACTGTTCTCGCCTCCGATTCTCCCAACACATAACAAAAAAGGGAAAACTTGTTATTGTCCCAGGATTTCTGTGGAATGCTCTCACGTTCCTGCATCAGTTAATTTTTTGTACTCCTGATAAATCGTGTATTCCCCTAGATGCGAGACAGATATTTTTTTGTTTGCTTCTTTAATGGGCATCCAAAAGAATTAGATGTAGTGTGGTATTTGCAGTCACACACAGATAAATGAAATTTCACGAAACCTAATATGAAGTGGAAAATTATAACCTTCGGATGCCCTCACTATCAAGCCAGACATGAATCTATATACGAACCTAATGTACCAAAACATTAGTGAAATTATGTATGGAATAAGCGAACAAGTCGTGATTAGTTGACAGCTACCTTCTACGGTAAAGCTTCTCGTATTTTTAATGTTATAAAATTGATGACCGTGTAATCTTTTTTGTGGTGGAATTTGATTTTTCATATGGTTGATATTTTTAATGTTATAAAACTCATGAGATAGTAATCATTAGGTTTTGGGTGGAAGAGGTCGACTTTTCTATAGGTTTAGGTTTTTATGTTTATCATTGGTTGGTTTAGGTGGACGAAGTGATTTATCGAAATTGTTTAAACAAATCCACAACCACAAGTCAAAAATATCCTGGGGTGATAAGAAATTATAATTATTGATGGTTGAAAATTATTTGAACCGAGAGCTGTAAAGCTCAATCACGTGGACCTGTAATAAAGAATGAGTCACTGTCATTGACAAGAACAAGACGGTGTATTATATTGATTGAGACGCTGGCCAAATGGGCAAATGCAAAGTGCGAGCTACTATACAATGCTACACATTATCAGGTTGGCCATAATTGCACTACAGCTCTTCTTTTGACGTTTCTCCATCGTGGGTGGGCATTCTTAGGACATGAACTGGTATGGATCAATAATACAATCACAGCTAGAGAGCAACCTGGTATTATCTTTATTTCCTTTTGTTCTTAACCATTTGACAATGAAAATAGAACTGAGAATAGAACGGCCAAGATAGTAATCAGAGAACTTGTATTAACTAGCGTTTTATTCTTAGTTGTTTAGGTCACCATATGGCACACATCCCAATGGTTATATTTACAATTGTTGTAAATTCTTTTCAATTATTTTATTTTCCCCAATGCATTTCAAGTTTTTAATACATCTAAAGTTTTCTGTGTAATCATGGTCTTAAAATCTTTAAATTTTTCAGAAAATTCATATTTGAGTTTTGAAGAAATACAATCAAATCTCCATCTAAAGCCATCACTAAATGTCATAAAGTAGAAGTGCTCTCCAAGAGTCTAGGTTTTCATATATATATACACAAATCACTATGCACCAACTAGAATTGTGTCTTTTCAATGTAAGATACACCTTTTAAAAGCTTGTATGTGTGTTGTTCTTCCCAGAGTGAACTCATTCAAATATGGGTGGTAAGAATTTAAACATTTGCATCTCATGTAACAAATATAGTTTTCCAAAATACAGGGATCAAATCTCAAATTCCAAAGCCAAGACACATATAGACTAGATAATCTATAGGAAAATAAGATTGATTGATAACAAATTATCATTGTTGAAAAATGGATCAGATTCTTAGTCTTTCAATTATATCAATTATTCTTTTACTAAGAAATTTACCTAGGTTTGTGTAAGTATAGTGATTGAAAATAACTCTATAATCATCAGTGATAACTTGACCAATCCTCATAAGGTTATGTTTTAATCCTTGGACAAACATAATCGTTGGACCAAATAGATATCTCTGCTTTCACCTTGTTTAGTGGGTAAAGAAATTTTACCTACAATATTATTGAGCCTAGAGGTTCATTCTAGAGCCCAATATGAGGGCAACCTGTAATTCAATGCAATTCTATCTGTATTTCATATGAACTTGACACATGCCCCTTTTAAAATAAAAATAAAATACTCATTAAATTAAAAAATAATGTCAATTATAATCAAAATAATAAAGACACATATGTGGTTATTTGTGGTTATTTAGTTAGTTTTACCTTAAATATTATACTATAATTGTGCTTGCTTTATTGGTTATTAATATTACAACAATAAAATAAAATAAATATTTCTATGATCATATGAAATAAGATAATTGATATCAAAATAGAACAAATAAATTGATATTATTTATTTTTTTATAATATCATTTGGCTGTGTAAATACCACTTTAATATCCATGATAAAAATTATTTTAATCTTTGTTTATAAATATTATAATATATATATATATATTATATATATTATCAATGAGAATTAAAATATTTCATGTGTTACAAAGAGTGATTGAAATGTATTTGAACAGAAATAAAAACTTCAATGTCAACAATGTAGTCCATAAATAAATAAAATATCTCAGTTCTCATGTTAACTAAAGTATTTCAATGTGAATAATAACAATAATAAGTGGTCTATATTTATAAGTATCATTATTTTATATTTGGACCCTTTGATTAAAGGTTAATTTTGAATGGTGAAAATATTTATTGGAATTGCACGTTTAAACTATTTTTTCCGTGTATTTAAGGGATTTTCAAGGGTTGAATCTATTTATACATTAAAAATGAAATTTAGAAAACAAATTATATACACACACATAGAAATAGATTCACCTTACCCATCATCTATCAAGTCCCCAGAGAGATGCAATCTTTGGAGGTACATTTTTCTTTAAGTTTTGCATTATAAAAATGGTTTGAACCATAGATATTTTATCCATCTTAGCTCTTGCCAGATCTATGTTTAACAATGATCTATACTCGTAATCACCCAATTTAACTTTAGCATTAGTGAAATTATCTAGGATTGCAAACATATTCCTTTTGGTCAAGTGATTACTACATCCACTATGTAGCAAGCAAAGGTCCTTTTTACTCACTCATGAAACATGGAAAGTAATAAACATATATTCAAAAGTAATTTTACAAGTAAAACTATATTTTTTTAAATAATAGTATTGAGCTTGGGGATTTTAATTATTTTCTAATGACCTCTAACACTTCCCCTTAATAATTGAGGGCTCTACTATGGTGAATCCCATGATCTAAGCTTGAGTTTCCATATCTTTCTAAGTTGACTCTGTCTTAGTAAGTGGGATCTACTACATATTCACCTGTGTTTGTTTTTCCTCCCTGCACCTCTCCTTACGTATGCCTATGATTTCAACTCACTCGACAAGGAATCATCATCCCTATTCATTCCTATCTCATTTGATATCACAAATACTATTAGTTCATCTATGGAAAGTTGTCTTAGATTCATTGATTCTTCAAGGGAATTTAATACAACATCAAATTTGGATGTAAAGCTCTTCGAAATTATTTTAACAAACTTATACTCTATTGTTTCTTCACCATATTCTCCTAACTCATTTACTACATTTGTAATTTGAGTGATGAGTTGTTCAATAGAATCACAAGCATCCATCCTTGAATTCTCCAAAATATTTTGCAACATTTACTCTATTTGTGCCTAGATATGCAATATTGAAAGTTTCCGATGCTTTCTTGGAATAATATGCTACTCCAACTCTTAGAAAAATTGAGTGTTTGATCATTCCTGAATAATCCATGGTGCCTTTAAATAGTTCTATTTATTTTCATTTAATTCATATTTTTGAGCACATGTCATACCTTGTAAGATTTCTTAGTATAGTTCTACAAATTCATTTACAATTAAAATGGAAGAATCCTAAGAAGGAATGGAATTTTCCATATTTATTAACAAATTTTCAAATTTATACCTATCCAAATTGGTCCCTAAAGTTTTCTTAAACTATTAGGAGAACTCAAATTTTATGTAGTTGTTAATATTTTTTCTTTTGTGCTGAGATGATGGGAGACGTAAAAAGTTTTATTAGTAGGTATTGAGAGGTACTAGAGGGAAGGATTTGTCTTGTTCTATTTATCTATGTTATAATAACGTGTTCCAATGTAGTACTCATACTAATATCATAGGGTTCTAACTCGGGAGGATCAACCATACCCTTAAAGGTACTACCACATTTCCCTAGTACCTGAGAGTATCTTGCTAAGTTCTTCTTTTTCATGTCACTGTAACAATTAGCTGGTCATGTGGATGACCTAATGGTTATTTTGTTATAAGAGTGGGTGATCTAATTGCTAGTTTTACGATACTAGTGGGTGGTATAGGATTATTTTCAATACACCTATAGGATTTTTGACATACTCGATGGTAGGTGGAAGTGAAATAATTAAAAGTATTTCAGGAATGGGGGCATCAATCAAGATTATATCAGATGAATTAGATTTAGTCGAAAACATATAATAGGTTGTTGAAGAGATGCAAACAAAATTAGGGGACAAGCCTTAGATTTCCTCTGGAACATTAAAATACTTTAATTCTAGGAATCAAGAGTAGGTAATAGCCCTAGGTGTTGAAGATAGAAATTATGTCATAATAGAGGTGAATAAAGTTTCAACTATAGAAAATTTCTAAGGATAGATGTAGGCTAGTGAAGAACAAGGTAGACAAATTCAATACAAGAGTCAATGTTATGAGAGAAACGGGTATGCCTTGTTGTTGGGAACATAGTAATAGGTTAGTTTATCTAGATGCATACAAAGAATCTATGTTAAGGACTAGAGAATATGAAAATAATATTTCAAACATGGGGAGATATTAAAGGGGCCAACTATAGTAGATAAATATATTGATGATTATTGCATCCACTATGAGGTCAAAATGATTTTATCAACTACTACAACCTATGAGAAATGTATATGTTTGGATATATCTTACAAAAATATGATACCATAGAGTTTGTAAATTCGAAACAAATTGGGACTGGTTAGCGAACTTTTCCCCATAAATATTTATGATTCCAACAACAAATGCAATTTAAGAAATGGACATGTGTACAAAAATGATTGAAACATCTAAAATTGTATCTACTTTCATTAGTTCATTCCCAAAATGTTGCATTTGAAATAAATATCCATTGTAATTTTTTTTATAAAAATTGAAGAAAGGGGTCTATATTCTGAGAGTAAAATTATATTTTCGCATTTGTCAAAAATATTATTATAGTTTTCAATCCAAAGGTTCGTCTTTTAGCTATTCGTAGTGTGTAGTCCTAGGTTATTATATTTATGTTGTAAATTATGCATCATTGTTTCATCTATAAAATTGTTTCAAGTTAAATGAGACATCTTGTTGATGATCAATTTCCATTACATATAGAAATGTTATGTTCTGATAAAGATTTATGGTAGAATCTATATTTTTTATCATACATCTTATTAATTAATTAGATTATTGCAATATATTTCATATAATTAAAGTTTTATTCGTTATTGAACCATTAAAATATTATTTTGGTGTGATTTTTGTACTGACAGTCATGGAAGTACTCATTGAATGTTACAAAATATGTTACAATCCATCCTCTATTCTTCTATAACTATAATAAATCGTATTTAGTTGTCTTCCTTTGTTGGGAAGTAGCCTATTGGTTATGGATTTGAAAGGAAATATCATATCTTCCATTATACACGAGTTTAATTGAATCAAAAGGCCTCTTCTAAAAAGAAATTGTTGTTTCCATAGCATATTTTGTTATCCAAGAATTTTATCAAGGATACAACATCTTCAATTAAAACTATTGCAACATCAAATTTGGATTGAAATATCTTTGAAACCTTATTAGAAACCTTCTACTCTATTGTATCTTCACAATGTGTTCCTAACCAGTTTACTACATTCATCATTTCAATGATGAGTTGCCGAATAGAATCACAATCGTTCATCCTTGAATTCTCAAAATTCCTCCTAAAAGCACACAACATTTTCCTCTATTTTTTCCTTGATCCCATGATTTCTTCGCATAATCTACTACTGCAATCTCTAGAAAATTTGAGCATTATAATCCTTCGTGAATAAACAAACCATGCTGGTTTTAAATATTTATTTTTACTTTCATTTAACCTATCCTTTTGAGCATTCATAGCTTGTATGTTTGGTTGATCTAGTTCTATTAACCCATTTACAACTACGTCACAAAAATCCTTACAAGGAATGAAATTTTCCATCTTTATTGGCTAAACTTGAAATTTTACCTACCATATTTGGTCATTTAGGCTATCCTAGACTATTAGGAGACATTATTTGTTGAATTGATATTTTTTATTCTTTTTAGTTGGTATGATGGAATAAGTACAGAATTTTGTTGATATGGCTTGAAAGGTCCTATGTGGAAAGGTTTGTCTTGTCTTATATCTCTATGTTATATACTATTAGCTTCCAATGTAGTACTCATACCAATATCCAAGGGTTCTAACTTGGGAGGATCAACCACGTTGTTAAATGTACTACTAAATTTCCCTAGTACCTAAGAGTATCATGCTAAGTGTTTCTTTTCATGCCATTATAAGGATTAGTTGGTCAAGTCGTTGAACTATATCTATTTTTAGTATATAAGTGAATGATCTAAGGTTGGTTTTAGGATACTAGTGGATGGCCTAGGGTTGTTTTCAATATGAATATAAGACTTTTGATATAGTTGGATGATATGTGGAAGTGGAATTCTATGAATAGTTAAGTCTAATACAACACTACACAAAAGTGTACCAATTCAGACTAAAGGTGTTTCTAACCAAGTGAAGCCATGTGTAAATCTTACTTATATTCTTCCAATAGAAATGTTACCCATTTTAGCATATACCATTAAAATTTTTATGGATACCACAACATGTCTTTTGCCTAGAAACTTTTTAATAAATACATAGGAATAACCTTTTTATCCAGCATTGAAGTGCAAATGCTTGTGTGGGATTTAGTCCCCACCACATCTTAGATTCAAATTTCATGGGAAGGGGTTGAGGATGGGAGCCACCATTGGGGGAATTAAACTATCGGAAGGGGTGTCCAAGCTTGACCGAGCTACAGATAATCTTGGTGATAACATTTCATTGGAGGATAGGGCATTCTTCCATCCATGACTAGGTTACCCTAGCCTAGGCCCACTCATGAGGGTTTCACTCAACCAACCTCTAACACAGCATATGTGTTCATGGCATACTAAAAAATATACTTAATTTGACTACATATTGCAAAATACCTCTAAATATCACATTATTTAACCCCTTATCAATATGAACCCAATATACCTTTAAAATTTAAAAAACCCCCACTTTCACTAAATATTGTAGGTTTCCATTTTTTTCATTAGCATTTTTTATACCCATTTATATCTTTCCATTAACTTTGAGCTTCATTTTTTATACGTGCCAATATAAAAACCATTTACCCCCTATTATATGCTCAATATATTGAGTCGTTTTTTCCTCAATATATATCCCCCAATTTGAACCCACATAGTATGGTATTGCTCCCCTAATGAAACCTTTGTAGGCCCACTCTAGTTTAGAAAAAAAAAAAAGATAATGAAGTTCAAACAAAATCTTTTCAAGCAACAAAAAAATACACAAAATGAAATCCTTAAAACATTCTACTTACTTGGCTACTCGCTTAAACAAAAGTAGCCTACATTGTTAAATGCATCACTTCTCAATCTCCATTAGATTTTGTAACCATTTATAACTTAACTTTCTAACACATTATCTAAATTGTTAAATGCATCACCTGTAAACCTCCATTAGATTTTATAGCCATCCATAACTTAACTTTCTAACACCTTATCTAAAATACCACTTTGATGAAAAGAATACCATAAAAAAGCACATATTCACATCAATATTAGACTCCTAAACTTATCACCAAACGTCATTGTTATATAACTATAGTTTGCTTTAGAAAAATTCTAATAAAAATCTAGATACAATCCTTTAAAACATTATTAGCCTAGAATAAATATTTTAAACAACTACATTCTTAAATAATAAAACAATCTGGACAACAGTTTTAAAACAGTCTTCCGCAACGAAATCGAATAATTATAATATTCCAACATTCCGATAATCTCTAGCTAAGTATATGACAAAATTCATAAAATCGAAAGCTTTTTGGGGTCGTAGCGAACGTCGACCTAATCGGCTGAAGCAGCAAGCTACAGCTGATGTTGGTTGGGAAAGTTCTTTCCAAAAGTTTCGTCACAAACTGCACAGACAGCAGTCAGAAAACTGCAAACAGGCAGCCGTTACAAACGAGACTTTCTTTCACGAAGTCCGATTCGACAGCCGCTGAAAGGGAAATTTATTTCACATTTCATACTTGTCCTTATTCTTACCACACTTCTTATATTGGATAAAGTTTTTTGTTTCCAATTTCTACTCTATTAAAAGAACATATGGTTGTCCGATTTCTTACTGCATTTCTTCAATTCATGCCTGGGAAAATTTTCCTCCTACTTTATTGGATTCTCAAGAGCTTTGTACCTTGTTCATATCTAGTGATATTTTCTTTATGCTTTATTTGATTGTGATGCTATGTTCTGTTTACTTTATTAGATTGTCTAAGAGATTTTTTATGTATGTAGCCTCACATACTGGGATTTGAGTCTGCATGTTTGCATATCTCTCTATACATTCTAGAGAGGGGGTTTCACACCTGCTATAGATCATGAGTGAAGAGTGTATTTTTATATAGAATGTTTTTACGTTGCAACTAAAAGCATTTTTTATGTAATGCTATAAGTGTATATGATGAATCATGGATGATGGTTGTCAACCTGATGTATCTTCATTAATTAAATTTGTTTGGATTTTGTAAGAGTAATTTTATAGATTATATTTTCA
>APFE030871753.1:122647-136567 GCA_000404065.3 Pinus taeda
TGTGCTCTGTAATTGCCTCTGGTTGTAGATGTATGTTTTGGCTACCAGTAGGAAATGGGCAGATAGAAGAAGGTGAAATTCTTCGTGTCATATTTTCAGTTTGCAGGTGTACAGATGTGAGCTAATCACGCTACTTGGCAAAGTCTCCCGACGACAGATTGTTCAAACGAGGTCAACTTTATTATTAAAAGAAGTTTAAGTTTACACCTCGCGAAAATTAAATAAATTCATTTCGGAGAACTTGGAGATCGATTTGGCTGAAGACCGCAAGCATTTGTTAGTTCTCGGGTGAAAAGTAAAAGAACCAGGAAGGCATGGATATGAATCCGAAAATAGATTTAGTCACCATATCTGTTTAATCCAACTTATGATTTCGTCATTTTATTTATTGCAGATTTCTATATATCTCTGCCTTAAATTTTCGTTATGCATACCTTGCCGAAGACTCTGGTCTGTTCTTTCTGTGAAATGTTTCAAGTTCTTTTTCTCATGTAAAAATTTGGGGTATTGCAGGTTGTAGTGCATTTTACTGCAGAATGGTGCGCGCCTTCGAAATACATGGCGGGGTTTCGTCTAATTGTTCTCTACATAGATACATGACTATGAATTGCTCTCAATACATTTAGTCCATATGAGGGATTCGATCTGACGACCTTCCCGTGAAATTATGATACGAGAACCAACAAAATTCCATGTGTATATAGCCCCGGGAGGTATACAACTCATTCTTCGGAGGATTTACAATTAGGCCCGAAGGCGCTTCTGAGAATAGCCATTAGCCTGATACAATAAGGGAGTGTGGCCTTCCAAAGGGCCAGATAATAATAAGGAACCCCGATGTCGCAGAACGGGAAACTGATGCCACAACTGGACCAGCAGAGCACCAAGCTCCTCAACCTCACCGTGCTTAAGCGGATCGATCCCTGTGTTGAAGACATCCTCTTCACAGCCGCTCATGTTACATTTTACGAATTCAATACCGAACAAAGCCAATGGGTGTGTACTCCTTTTCTGTCGTTCTGAACATAAAACGAACTTTTGCTGGAATTTAATTATGTCCTCAAGGTTTTGGTCATTTTATTGTTTTTTTTTGGAAAATTGGTAAAATCTGCAGAGATTTTGCTTAATAGAAATGTGAAATTCCAGAGACTGACATGGATTTTCCGCAGAGTCGCAAAGATGTCGAGGGATCGCTCTTCGTGGTCAAGAGGTATTTCATTTTCTATATTTTTTTCTTGCCTATATTTATCTTTAAATTCAGTTTTCATTTTCAATTTCCATGGCAAAGAGCATTCGCGAATCCGCCGAAGTCCAAGTCTAAAGCCTATGCCTGCTAAATTTATCTTTCACTGAAGTTGCAGGAGTTTTCCAATAATATACAGATAACCTATAATTTAATGTCCTCGTGGCTTTGACACTTTATGGTGCTCTGTTTCGGAAGAATTTGTTCATTATAGTTGTAGGGTTTAGTTTTGGGTTGTGCTCAAATAATTAGATAGGAAGGTTTGGATTCCAAGGCCACAATAGGAGTGGAGTTCCAGACCAGGACTGTTGTCATAGACCACAAGTCTGTCAAAGCACAGATATGGGATACTGCTGGGCAAGAGAGGTATGCTTTTACCTGCAAGGAACCTGGGCGGTCCAGCGTCCTCGGAAATCAATGAAGGAGTTTACAGGTATGTATATATATAATTATCTTACCAGAGAAGCTAAATGAAATTGAGGTATATGTGATGTTATCGCAATTCCTGGAAATTTATTTGCTACAGCTTTAATAGACAGAAAATTCCCCATTAATGTAGTCGCCTGTTCTTTGGATAGAACTGCTGCAAATCCAGTAAAGGCATGTGTATAGCTACAAACGAGTGATTTCTTTGCTTGGTCGGGACTGTAAACGTTCAGAAAAGTTAAATCAATTAACAACGAATATCTGTACAGCTAAATTCTGAAATTTGATTATTTCATTTAATACCTTTCTAGAACAGACGAAAGAACCTCCAGATGACTCGTTACAAGCTCTTCCCTATTATTGTTGAGCGAACTCCCCATGTACACAATATATACCTGCATACAGAGTGGAATACTTATGGTGAAATTAGCATAACTCTGACATAATTACAGAGATTTTACACTTCCGGGCGATATGCCTTCCCTGTCAAATATTCGTACCTTTTTATCTTCAGCAATGACAGAACAGAACAGGAGGCTGCATTGAAAAGAAAATGCAAGATAGAACTTAAACCCCATTGATATTATCATAAAATCTTACCGCAAAAGTTGAGAATATTACTTGATGTCAACGTTGCATTTGTGCAGGAGTTGAAGGATGTAGATATGGCTGCAGGAGTTTTCATTGACTGGAGAACGCCGTCTAACTACCTGGACCTGAAAACACAGCAAGCACAAGCACAAGTTACTCTTCGTACGGGCACCACAACAGGTAGGTAATCTGTTGCATAGCATGATATATGAAACAACAGGTAGGTAATCTGTTGCATAGGTAATCTGTTGCATAGCATGATATATGAAACTGGACAAAAATAGAGAAAATTAATTATCAAAGTGTCTAACCAAATAATGATGTGTACAGGAGGTTAAAAAAAAATTACAATCGTTCATTATGAGTACGGGAGGTAAAAAAAATTACGCTGCGAATTACGCTGCCCTCGCCCTCCGCCTAGTGCCTGGTTCATCAGGTGAGTTCTCTACCTATTCAAGTGAATGAATATGAATTTCATTGCAGCGCTTTAAGCAAAGAAATATTAACATTGTTAATTCAAAGTGTAGAGGAAAGTTGGCACCTGTTAGATATGGTGGCATGCGTGGTAGGCGTACACGGTTACATGCGTTACATGCGGTGGCAAGGGTACATATGCGGTGTTGTAGCTAGTTCGCGATATATTCTCTTAACATTAAATGTTCGAGATTAATGCTAAGGATGAAGATAGCATTAATTCATCAAGCTTTCATATTGTTATAATTACTTGTACTGTTGGCCTTTGTTTCCTAACTTTTGAGCCTCCGGACCTCGTATTGAGGCTAAATAAGATGAATATTGTTTTGATTGGTTAGGAGGATAGAGAAATATAAAATATTGTATCGATTAATGTGAAATGTGGAGAAACTTTGGTTAAGTCAAAATAAGTTTATTGATCGTTGTGCCAAACTAATGCCAGGGACTAAAAACTGATTACTATAGTCCCTGTCAGCCCGGAGGGCAGGGACTAATAATAAGAATATTACATAAATAATATGTATTTTTGGTTCGACATCCATTATGGTTAAAAGTACATATGATAAATAGTAAGAATTCTTATTACATAAATAATTTGATGTTAATTTTAGTGTTTTCAACATTATATTGTTTTTTTTTTCCCTATAAAAATATTTAGTTTATATTACCATAATGAAAACGAGTATATTAGGAGTTTCATCATTTCGTTCTATTTTATTCTCACTAAGATTTAAATTTAACAATTTATTTTTTTTTTAAGGTTACTAAGTTATATTAGCTAAAAAAAATTGACAAAATAAGCAAACAACATGTGAGAGGCATATCATGGTGGTTGACGTGGATGGTGCATATTTTCCACATTTAGCTCAGCTTGTTGTTCATGCATATGGTAGTCATTGTGCTCTAGGCAGGTATATAGCTCTTGCAAGCATTCAATTGTTTGTGACTCGCTTCTACGAACATTCTCCAATTGTTCCATAATTTTAGATTGGCAGAACTAAATGTCATTCCAGTACACGACCATTTCATTTCAATCCTTCTAGCTATTATCATGAAGGATATCCAGGTTGGCTTGGATCCCTTCTAATTGACTATAAGTTGATTCCATGGAGGGGGTCTGAACCACACAACCATGGGAAGGAATGGAGTTTCTTGCTATCTCCTCCTCTCTTTCAAGACTAGCTCAACATTCCTAACTAGAGGATGAGGCTCCACCCACACAAGAAACTAGATGAGCATGTTGTCCTCCCCCTCTGTGTGGTATTCTTCTCTGATGCGGCATGCTTGCATCTAAAGCGAATTCCTCAAACATAACAAGACCCCAAACCAATAGAGCCATCGAATCTGCACTATAAAACAATATCCAAATTTCCCACCCCAAGACAATGCAGCAGGTGGGAGTCGAATTTCCTAACCCAACACACTAGGACCAAACTCCCTCAAGCCCCCTGGTGTTAGAACAGTGAACCATCCCTAAGAGTGGAAGTGGAACACTAGAATTAACATTGCATAGCCAACAAAAGAGCACTAAGACCCTCTCAAACCACTGGAATCCAACCCAACTAGATGACACGACCTCATGAACCATGAAGATAGACTCCTTCTTACACTCAAGAAACCACACAAGCTTGAACCCAAGACAAAAAAAGGGTGCCATGGTTAAAGGGAGGGCATAATTAACACTAAATTTCCATATGAAGGACCAAATTACTCTTCATGACGGTTCGAAGCACTTGGCTAAGAACGAAAGAAAACACACTCTGTTAGGACCCCACACACACATTAAACAATTTCCAACCCTCTAGCCTCTGAGGAAAACTAAATTAAACAAGCATTGCCAGCTTTTCGTAAGAAAAAAAGCAACAACTAGACTACCAGAAAGAGAATTAAATACCACCAACAAATACTAGCATGGGAGGAAGCACATTACCACACTCGCAGACACAATTGTCATCGCTGTCTCTGCAAGAAGGAAATCAGTGGAAAGAGAAGCAACAACCTGAAATAAATCCCACCACCTAGTAAATAAAAATTCCGAGGCACAGAGTGTCTTGGGTCCCAAATGAAAGCTTGAACATAATACCATACACAGGGGTCAACTTCGTTGATTAATTCCTCACCTCCCTAGCCTTTTGGCTTTCACTACAGACTTGAACAACAAGTGTAGCCATCACCAACATGCACAACATTCATTCTCATCACCCACCATAGGCTAACACTAACATTCCTCAGCTAAAGTATATTGCTTACAAAAAAATTCTCTATAAACATCCTTCGTTGGGCTCAGTTCCCAACACCTACACGCAATAACCAGTTCATGGGGTACAGGTTACTAGGGGTTGGGATCCCAAAGCCACCTCATGCAAGGAATAATCACCCCATTGGGGGAATTTTATTCACTTGTTATATATATATATATATATAACATTTATATAAGAACTTTTCATAATAAGGATTTTATTTAATTTTAAATATTTTAGAGATTTCTTATATAATATTTAATTGGTTTTCTGGTTACATAAATACGTTATAATTTGTAATAATAATATATTAATATTTTTATTATTTTTTATTTTAAAAATTAAAAATTTTATTATTATTTTATTTTTTTTTTAAATACAACCGGATAAATCTAACTATATAATTTTAAAAAATATATAAATTTCTTGTATATAAATTATTATTAATATGTAAAATATATCTTTTTAAATCTATACCTCAACTATTATCAAATTTAAAAATTTCGAGTATCAATATTATAATAGTGAATCCATACATCGTACATTATATTAAATTTTTTGAATATTATTAACTAAATAAAACTTTTGTTCAATTGGTTATGAATGGTATAGTTACTTTTTTCAGCAATAAAAAAGCATTATAGACTTTTATTAAGAAAAAACCATACAGATAATCTCATTAAAGGTTTAATAACTACACAGAAGTGATGCAATTCAAAAACTAAGAGTTATTAGAATGAAATTTTCCAACATTATGATGGCGTGAAAAAGCTAATAATGGCCGTGAACCTTTCTTCGAGAAGTAAGGGCCAACATATGTCAAAAGCTATAAAAATAAATTGGGCATCTTTAACATGTCTATCATAAATGAAAGATTGAAATAGAAATGACAAGTACTCCCTAGAAAACAGAAAATAGAAATGTCTGATATAGAGAATGTCAAAAAAGGAGGGATCGTTCCCTCCTCCAAAATCACAAAACCTGATCTGGAACAAAAGTGAAAGAAAAGAAGGGATGCTCAAAGTTTTTTTTGATAGTGCATCTGCTACCTCATTTTGTTCCCCAAATATATGCTTGAAGGAGATTGTAGTAAAATATTGAACCAACATATGAACCCTAGACTACCAATTTGCCAATGAACGGGGAGAGAAATTTGACATCCAATATACCGCATCGAAGATATTCTTTGAGTCACCATATACTAAAATTATGTCTCATCAAGTTTGTTTGGCTATGTATAACAACCCCAATAGGGCCATGGTATCTGCATGAGATTTTGTGCCTTACCCTAAAAACTAGAAAAGTGAAGATGCCTCTACGAAATGAACATAAGAACTACCCCACAACCACATAGGTTAGATTGGGATACACCATTGAAAAACCCAGCCAAATACACTATCAGAAGAGGGTTCCCCAAACACTTGGGAACTCTGACTAGTTGGTTCAGCTGTTATATAGACTCCAACTAACGAAGGATATATGTACATATTTTTGAAATCTTTATAGGGTTCCCCTAAAAAATCATCAAGTTTCTCGTCTTCCAAACCTCCCATGTAATAAATAAATGAATAGCTTTATACCTCCCTTCTTTGAAACCACCACTTCAAGCATACTTTGAGTGAAAAGAAAGACCATCATGGAGGGAGATTAAATCAGTTCAATATCTGCATCCAAACAACAATAAGAAAGGGGCAATGTAAAAAAAGATGTGTGGCATTTTCCTAATATTCTTTACAAAAGGAACAACAACCACATCCTAAAATGCCCCTCTTGTCAAGGTTGTCCCATCTTAGTATCTGATTTCTCCAAGCTAACCAACCGAAAAATAATAAATCTCAAAGGGATATGCTATTTCCATGCTTTTCGATACAAGATTTTGATTAACAGTTGATTAGAGTGACCGGAAATATGATTGTAAATATCAAACCAAGACAATACCAGAACAAAGGGACGTTTTCCAAGATGAAGTATCACTGTCCTACTTAAAAAAACCCTACCATTTGAAGATCAACTAATATGTAAACTATCATTAATATTCCACTCGACAATTCGTCACAACAATTTTGACAATATTATATTAAAAATCTAAAATTCTACACTATTAAAATTTTAGTAAGCTTAGCTGTAATTAGTTCATGCATGCAAATATAAATTATACAAGAAAGTAGAAAATGAAAAAATAATCTCACAGACACACAGATGAGATACAATATGCTCTCCAGGAAACCCTTTCGGGAGAAAAACCAAGCTGGAAGGTGAGGTACAAAGAAGTAATGTTTTTGGCCTATGGGCTATTACAGTGCACAGATCCTCTGTGTGTGCTCTACCTCCTATCTTTCCTGGATATATTTTCTCAGCTATGGAACAAAATACTCTCGAAAGAATGAAATGACTCTTCCTCCTAGTGGCCCAGTTATAACACAACCTGATAGCCTACTGCTGGTTAAGTTTGACTACATCAACTCTTAACTAGAGTTACAAAATAGAATATTCTAGAGTATTTTACATCAAAAACACATGGCTAGTCCCTCTTCCATGAATAATGGGGGTTGACCCAGCATCCTCGCAAACTATAGGTGTGAAAACAGGATGTTCAACTTCTGAGTGGCATAATATTTGCATACAGACTCCGATTAACAAACTTCTTGCATTGTTTTAAAGATATTTGTCTGTATAAAATCATGGGATGGTGAAATGCTGAAGAGATAAAGGTTTACCCCCAAAAAAGGTCCTTCGATGCCTCAAAATAATCCCAAAAGTTTCAGACTTTGTTTTTCCAAATTGGGTCTTGTCGGTAAATGTGGTCCTCTAAGTTGATTCCTGCACTTTTTTCTAATCCAAATGCATTGAGATGGATGAAACACAACATAATAATCCAATTTAGATCACACCTCCCCATTTTTGGAGAGTTTTTGTACCCAAAAGCTTCTACCAAATGATGTGACGAAAATTTTCCTCCATATTCTCTCTCATCTACCATTTAGATTTTCCTGGAAATTGTCCCTTCAACCCAATACACAAGACATCATGTTTCCTCTTCTTGATCTAGCATAGAAGGCTCATAGAGTTTAAAATTCTCTACATTCACAACTGAGTAAATGTGCATATATGGTGGTAAACTGAGTCAATAGGAATTATCACCTACCGTTTCTAGTATCTCAAAGGGACCATACTCCAGAGCCTTGATTTTCTTTTCAGGTCCCTACAACCTCTCCTTGTTCAACTCTAACCATACTTTGTCTCCCACTTCGAATGATTTCTGTTTTCTGTGTTGATCATGTACGGGTTTATACTTATCCTGTGACTTCTGCAGTGTCTTCTACTTTTAGATGGATCTTCTTGATATTCTCTATAAATTTTTCAGCCATTAAAGCATCTCCAGTAAGATCTTCCCTCACTCCTCCTTGCTACCCATATGAAATATCCAAAGGTGAAGGTGTAAAATATCCAAAACAAGTCTCAAATTGGGACTTTCATGTAGAAGTGTGGACTTCTCTATTGTATATAAACCAAATTTTCATTCTAGGTCTTTGGATTCTTCTAGCTATGTCCCCCTAGAAGTTCCACCAAATTCTTGTTGATTAATTCTATCCACCCATTTGTCTATGGATGGAATTTGGTATACCTCTTAAGCTTTTTGTTCATCCTTCCCCATAATGTAGTCCAGAATGCACTGATAAATCTTATATCCTTGTCTTAAATGATACTCCTTAGTATTCCAAAGTACATTGAGACCTATCCATAGAACAAGCTTTTTCCTTCTTGCACATTGATGGTCCTTTTACAGGGCATCAGAAAACACATCCTGTTGAAACTATCAACTACCATGAATAGGTAGTCATGTCCATTCCTGGTTGTCAATAAAACTCCTACAAATTCCATGGAAATGTTTTCCCAAGGAAGAGTAGGTACAGGTAAGGGATGATATAGACCATGTTTCGTGTTACTAGGCTTGTTGGTACAGCAAGGCATGCATCCTCTCATTAACCTAGCTACATGCCCTTGCATCTTGGGCCAATACACATACCTATGCAAGTTATCCACGGTCTTCCCTATACTAAAGTTCCCTGCAACCTTGGAGGTGTGAGCCTCTCTAATCTGCCGCAATCACTCAACTTTAGCAACACATACCTTATCCATCATGTGTATTAAACCTCCTTTGAGATGGTAGTCAATGGTGCTACTGCCATCGTGCACATCACTCAAACTCTACAACTGCTAATACACCTCCTTGAATTCCTCATCCTCTGAATATGTCTCTCTATATGCATCATGGGTGAATGGCTCCATCTGCATAGGAGTCCCCAAAGTTTTAATATTTGACATGGCTGGCCTTTAAAGCATGTCGGCTAGCTTGTTTTTTCTTCTCTTTTTATACTTTATCACTAAAGGAAATTGTTGTAAAAACCCCATCCACTTGTAATGCCTAGTCTGTTGTAGCTTACCCTAGGCCTGCAAGTACTGTAATGGTTGGTGATATGTGTGGATTACTATCTCCTTTCCCATTAGATAGTTCTTCCACTTCTTCACAGCTTGCACCATGGCATAAAGCTCCTTGTCATAGGCACGGTAGTTAAGGAATTCCCAATGAAATAGTTCAGAATGGTAGCATGCAGGCCTTCCTCCCTCCATCAAGACCACACCCATAACATACCTACTCGCATCTGTCTCCATTTCAAAGGTTTGTTGCGAGTTTGGTAATGAAAAAATTGGAGCTTGAATAATATTCTTCTTTAACTCCTCAAAATCCCTTTGCTGACCTTTTCCCCACTTGAAACTCTTACCACTTATTGTTATGGCATGGAGCGGTGCTGCTATTGTTGAAAATGAGACTATGAATTTCCTCAAGTACTATTATGCACCAATGAAACTCTTGACCTCAGAAACATTAGTAGGCAGTGACCATTTCATAATGACCTCCATATTAGAAGGATCTATCGTCAATTCTCCTCCACCAATCAGATACCCCAAATACACCAAAATTTGCAGCGCAAACTCACACTTCTTGAAATTCACTACCAGTTGGTGCTTCTTCAATGTTTCTAGCACCTACGTCAAATGTGAAATATGGTCCTCCCAGGTAGCACTATATCCCAATATATCATCCAAATAGACAATAACACATGAATCTATAAAAGGGCGCATACATCATTCATTAATGTCATAAATGTAGTTGGTGCATTACATAGGCCAAATGGTATCACTAACCACTCATATACACCTTGCTTTCCATGTATCTTCTTCTTTGCGTCGAATCTGGTGATATCGAGATTTAAAGTCCAACCTGGAAAAGTAATTTTCTTGTTGCAACTGATCTAATAGATAATATATCCTGGGCAAGGGATATTTGTTCTTGAGCATGATTTTTTTCAATGCCTTGTAATCTATACACATCCACCAAGTCCCATCCTTCTTTAGCACAATGATGATGGGTGACCCACATGGTGATGTACTTGGTCGAATGACACCATGTTCCAACAATTGTTATAAATTTTTCTTCACCTCACATGCTTCTATAACAGACTACCTGTACAGCCAATTATTTGGCTATGGGGAGTCTCACAATATCTAGATCTCATGCTCCACATGTCTTAGGTGATAACCGTTTAGGCTCTCATAACAGATCATTGTATACATGTAACAACTCCTTCAATTGTTGTTTTTGTTTCTTATCACAAACCTCCATGGATGTGTCACTTCTTATTGACTCCTCTTTAGACTGACTTTCTCTTAAAAATAAGGAAACCTACTTCTTTCTATAACTAATCAATTTATTAGCTTGGTTGTCACTTACCAATGAAATTTTTTACTTTCCTTTGTGCGCGTTGATGATGAACTATTTTCAATCCTTGATGAGCTGATATTGGTTATTTATCCTCATGAATATTTCATCAGACATGTACATATATGGACTCCCAAACACAAGTCCACATACAACAAGGGGAACCACATCTATATCTACCTCATCAATAAAATCAACACTGACAAAAAATCTAATTTTACACTGTTTTGTTACCTTCAGCTCTGCATCCTTATTTACCCAACCCAGTGGATATGGGTTTGGATGATCACAAACCTATAGCCCCAACTTCTTGACCAGCTCTACTGCAATGAGATTGACATACAATCCTTAATAAAATAGAGCATCAATCTTTGTCTTCTTGACTTGTATCTTTATATGGAAGTTTTTGGTAATTTATTTCTCTTTCTATCGATGAAGGCTACTCAAATTCACATCCTTCTATATTGACGTACAAATGATCTTCTCATCCAAATCCTTGTTGCTTTCAACTTGGTTGCTCGAATTAGTGGCAATGAGATTCTTCTTCTTCTTATCTTTGTTCTTACTCTTTGGGTTTAGCTCTAGATGCAACTTCCAACATTTTTCATACATATGTCCATAAATGTTGCAATGGTTTCCAGTATCTTTACACTGATGTGTTGTGGCTACTATATTGTTATCCTTTCCCCCTTTTTTCTTCTTCATCCCCTCCTTCGAATCTTCTTTTTTCTCCTCATGCTTCGATCCACTTGATTTCTCTCTCTTTAGGTCTATGTTCTCTTGATACTATGCCTATACACAAGTCTCGTCCGCTAATTTGGGATTGAACAACATCACTTGCTCACGCAGACGGTGGTGTAGACCCCCCAAATATTTCAGGAGTACATCTGGGTTCTTTGGAGAGATATCCAACATTATAGCCATCTTCATAAATTATGTTGTGTACTCCTAGATGCTTTGGCCTAGCTTTTTCCTAAAGTAATGCCATCGGATCCACTGATCCTCCATGTACTTGATCAGAAAAACTATGACTTAATGAGTGCTTTTAAATCCTCCCTCCAAACTTAGGGTTTTTGTGTGGCTCTCCCACCAAGTTAGTGCATGGCCTTCTAATTTCATTCATGTGAATGAGATGTTTTTCCCTTCCTCGATATGGAATTTCTCTTCCATTTTAACAAGGATTGATTAATGACACTCGAACTACTTTGATCTTTTCTGAGTTATTTATTTGATTGGTTTTCCATGTCTTCCTGATATCCCAATCTCCCTAATTTTTTGTCCTCTACATTCAAACCTCCATCTTCTCCATGTTGTGTGTGGAGCATGATTGTTCAGAGGTCTTTGTTTCAGCTAGATGTATACCCCAGGAAGTTTATACACCCCTCCATGCGGGGGGGTGTGGTGGGGACTTGTCCCCCCCACGGGGGTTCGGGGGGGGGCAGCCAATCGCCCTTGGTTGGGGGGTCTGGGGGCCAGCGGTCCCCCGACGGGGGTTCAAGGGCAGCGCTCCCGAAGCTAAAAACAATGTAAAACTTCCTTGTAAAAGTATAGTAATTTCTACTCAATCTGGGTCGTTTATTAGGTGGATGATCTAATGCTAGAACTTATGTTTAGTTTAGGGTTTTTTACTCTAGAAGGCAACCCCTCTTTTCATATGAGGGCATTGTATTGAGTCTGTGTAATATATGTGAGCAAGAAATAGAGAGGTGAGACTGTGAGAGAAAACAGAGGATATTACAACAGATCTGCAGTAGGTTGTGTCTTTTCATTTTGCTGGACAGTAGAAAGGAAGGACTGGCTGTTTGGGGTGGACGTAGCCCAAACTGGGTGAACCACGTATATCTGTATCTCTCTTGTTTTATGCGTTTTTTGTGTTTATATTTCTGCAATATTTTATGTGTTCCATTGCTCCATAATATATAATTTTCTAACAACTGCTATCAGAGCCAAAGGTCTATTTGGCTGATAAACTCGCAGGAAAGAAGGGTTCCTTATTCGAGTGGGAGCAATGGTGGAAGATGTTAAGTTTAGGTTCGAGAAATTTAATGGCCAAAACTTCTCGCTGTGGAAGATGCGGATGGAAGATTGTCTGTATCAGAAAGATCTATGCCTACCATTGGTCAGAAAAGCAAAGATGCCGACGGGTATGACAGATGAAGAATGGAACCTTCTCGATAGAAAGGCACTCGGAACAATACGGTTGTGCCTCGCAGCATCGGTCGCCTTCAACATTTCAAAGGAAACAATGACAATGGGTTTGATTAAGGCATTGGAGAAACTATATGAAAAACCCTCGGCCTCAAACAAGGTATTTCTTATGAAACGGTTATTTAATATGAAGATGTCGGAAGGTGGATCTGTTGCAGATAATTTAAATGATTTTAATATTGTTACAAGTCAGTTATGTTCTGTAGGGGTAAACTTTGATGATGAAGTTAGAGCTCTATTATTCTTGTGCATATTGCCAGAAAGTTGGAATGGTTTAGTGATGGCCATGTTAGTAACTCTGTTTCTCGATCTAGTACTTTAAAGTTTTATGATGTTTTCGGTGCTATCCTTAGCGAGGAAATGCGATGGAAAAGCTTCGGTGAGACATCGGGTAGTGCTTTGAGTGCAGAGTCCAGTGGAAGAAAAATGGAAAGAGGAAAGAGCTCAGGATACCGCAGTAAATCAAGGAAAGCCAGATCCAAGTCCAGATCGGGGATAGTGTGCTGGAAATGCGGAAAGAAAGGACACCTAAAGAAAAACTGTAGATCTCGAAAGGGAAAAGAAGGAGATGGAACGAAAGAAAACAATCATGAAGCAAATGTGACATGTGAGGTGTTACAAAATGCTTTGATTCTTTCTTTCGAAAATACTACCGATTCCTGGGTGGTAGATTCAGGGGCTTCATTCCATGCCACACTTGATAAGAAATACTTTCATGAGTATGTTCAAGGAGATTTTGGACAAGTTCATTTGGGTGATGATAAACCCTGTAAAATTGTTGGAATGGGTAAGGTTCTTGTAAAGCAGCAGAATGGAAACCAGTGGCTACTAAAGAAGGTAAGGCATGTTCCAGATCTAAACAAAAATCTGATTTCAATGGGGCAGTTAGGCGGTGAAGGTTGTGTGACAACTTTCACAGATAAAGCTTGGAAGGTCACCAAAGGAGCCCTGGTAAT
>APFE030871753.1:138820-195569 GCA_000404065.3 Pinus taeda
CACCCCCCCGCGTGGAGGGGTGTACAAAACTTCCCGGGGCATACATCCGGCTGAAACAAAGACCTCTGAACAATCATGCTCCACACACAACAGGAAGCTTAATGTATGCAATGGTTTGCACAAGGCCTGATATTGCACATGCAGTGGGAGTTGTAAGCAGATACATGAACAATCTAGGAAAGGAACATTGGATGGCAGTGAAATGGATTCTCAGATATTTGAAAGGTACCAAAAATCAAGAATTATGCTTTGGTGGTTCAAACATTTATCTACAGGGATATGTTGATGCAGATATGGCATGTGATAGAGATAATAGGAGGAGCACTACAGGATATGTATTTACTGTTGGTGGAACAACTGTCAGTTGGGTTTCGAAAATCCAAGTGGTGTTGCACTTTCAACAATAGAATTAGAGTATGTTGCTGCTACAGAGGCTAGTAAAGAAATGATTTGGTTACAAAGGTTTATGGGTGAATTGGGTAAGGAGCATGATATGGGCACGTTATACAGTGATAGCCAAAGTACCATTCATCTTGCGAAGAACTCAACATTTCATTCCAGGACTAAACACATACATCTCAAGTGCCATTTCATACAATCAGTGTTGGAAGATGGAGAGTTGAAGCTGGAAAAGATACACACTAGCCAGAATCCTGCAGATATGCTAACAAAAGTTGTAACCAGGGAGAAACTGAGAACATGCTCAGTTTCAAATGGTCTTCAAGGATGACGATGAAGATGAGGAATAGCCAAGTCTAAAGATGAGTCATTGTCCAGCAAATGAAGCAGCGGTGGAGTCATTTTCTAATACTTATATTGAGTCAGTGTAATATATGTGAGCAAGAGATAGAGAGGTGAGACTGTGAGAGAAAAAATAGGATATTACAGTGGATCTGCTGTAGGTTGTGTCTCCTCATTTTACTGGATAATAGAAAGGAAGGACTGGCTGTTCGGGGTGGACGTAGCCCAAATTGGGTGAAGCATGTATATCTGTGTCTCTCTTGTTTTATGCGTTTTCTGTGTTTATATTTCTGCAATATTTTAAGTGTTCCATTGCTCCGTAATATATAATTTGCTAACACTCCAAATATCCCTAGATTATTTCTTAGGGCCTCCATGAGGAGGTTTACATTTTGGTTTATATCTGTGACTAGGTGTTCGAGCCGCAAAAACCTCACCTCTGTAGGATCATGAGGTTTGTTTATAGATTCATTGTTATGATTATGGATTTACGAATTTCGAGCCCACTGATATAGATCCCTGAATACCCAAAGAAACCCACTCTGATACCAAATGATCTGTAAACTACCATAGATATTCGACTTGACATTTTTTCACAATAGTTCGAACAATATTATATTAAAAATGTAAAATTCTACTCTATTAGAGTTTTATTAAAATTTAATATCTATAAAATTATCTGTAATTAGTGCATGCATGCAATTATAAACTATTAAAAAGAGTAGATAATGAGAAAATAATCTCTCACACGCACATAAGACACAAGATAAGCTCTATGGGAAACCCTTTCAGGAGAATAGCCCAGTTGGAAGGTGAGGTCACTTTCATCTCTTTCTTTGTTTGGAAATATGGTTGCAGGTACAAACAAGCAATGTCTGTAGCCCATGGGTTGCTACAGTTCATAGATCCTCTCTATATTCTCTACGTTCTATGTCTCCTAGCTATCTTTGCTCAGCTATGGAACAAAATTCTCTTGAAAGAATAGAATGTCTCTTCCTCCTAGTGGCCTAGTTATAACATAACCCTGTAGCCTACTAGTGGTTAAGTTTAACTACATAAACTCTTCACTAGAGTTACAAAATAGAATCGTCTAGAGTTTGTTACATCAAAAACACGTTTCTAACACCTTTTTTGTGAATAATGGGGGTTGATACTGTATCCTCCGGAACTATACGTGTCAAAACAGGGCGGTCAACTTTTGAGTGGCATAACCTTTCCATACATACTCTAATTGACTCACTTCTTATGCTCCTGGAATGATATTTGTGTATAGAATAGCATGACAAGGTGAGGTGGTAAAGTGATAAATTTTTACCCTCAAAAAATCTCATTTAGTGCCTCAAAATTCTCCTAGAAGGTTTCACACTCCTTTTCGCCAAACAGGGTCCTTTCGGTAAAATTGGTCCTCTGAGATAATTTCTCCACTTTTTTCCATTCCAAATGCATTAATATGGATGATAAATAATATAATGATCCAATCTAGATCGCCCCCAAGAAATTTGTTCCGCTGGATTTCATTTGTACCTGAGATAGTGATCTCATTTACATCCTTCTAGACTAGGTATGGAGAATAAACAAAGCAATGTTTATAAGCTTGATCCATGAAGAAAATTCCCTTTGCATGCAAGATATTCATGAAAATTTGTGGGAGAGTGTGATTACTACTTAACCCCTGAATATAATCAATAATAGGAAATATTTTTTCCCCTTTATGAAACAACCATAGTAGATTTTGGAATAGCCAATTACTTACTTTCCTCAAACTAATCCAAATCTATGATCCCCTCTTTTTATCTGAATCTCCCTTTCTAGGCACTTCGATTACAGACATGTGATTGAGATACTTATAAAAAATAATGTCCTACTAGAACCATGAGATAAAAAATTCCCTCCATAAACTTTTGGTTAGGAGTGCCCATCTAAACATTTTTAGATTCAGTAAACCCCAACCCCTAAACTCCTTATCAATGATGACGAAGTACAAATGGTCAAGGTGGAATTTGATTTTCCCTTAGTCCCTGACCATAAGAAATGTGCAACAATGGTGTTAAGCTAATGGATAATACTCGAGGGAATCATGAAGAGATGCATCCAGTAGAGCGATATTTATTGGAGAACAACCTAAATGAGCATATATGTTCTACACAAAGAGAACCATATATATGACCAAGAGGGTAAACACTTCTGGAAATTTTGAAGGAGCCAGTGTTAGTCATTGGTCCTATGGTTATTGGGTTTAATCCTGAAACCTATATATATATGAAAACCTCCTCAATATTGGACATAGAAACACCAAATAGGCTCATAATGTTGACAATCTCATCAACATCACTAAATGAAAAAAATAGATTAGACTTGTTACCATTGAGGCATAACCCTGAAGAAACACCATACCTAGTGAAGATGGAATGTGGAACATTCCATTGTGGCCAAGAAACTTGACCAAAAGTGAGGACATCATCTAAAGAAAAGACGTGTGAGACAGAAACCCATCTAGATACCTGAATGCCTTAAAAGGAACCAACCCTGCGAGCCTCTAAGATTTTGTAGCGAAGACCATCTATAGAAAGAATAAAAATAATAGGGGAGAGGGAGTATCGTTTACGAAGCCCTCAATCTGTATGGAAAAATTCGGAGGAGCATTATTGACCAAAACTTCATAAGAGACCGAAGTAACACATGCCATGATGCAAGAAACATCTTCCATAGAGAGGCCAATCTTTGTGAGAATCATTCTTGAAAAGGACTAGTCTACACAATCACGCCACCTGTGGAGATCCAATTTCATGACCAATGTCTCTCATTTTTTGGTGTGTAGGGTATGAAGGCATTGTTTCTTAATAGGAACAACATATTGAATTTATTGATTTGCAAGGAAATCGAATTGTTCCGAAGAAATGAAATAAGATAAGGTGTCCTTTAAAATGATGGCAATGATCTTAGAAATGAGTTTAAATGAGATGTTACAAAGAGAAATAGGGAGGAATTCAACAAAAGAAGTCAGATGGGAGGTCTTCGAAATGAAATGAAATGAAAGTGGGATTGAGTGCATAGGATACATGTTCATAAATTCAAAATTCTTCTACCATCTGCAGGAGATCGTCCATTATAATATCAAAAAAATGGGTGAAAAATTCCAATATCCATCTATCAGGTCTAGGGCACTTTTCCTTTTTGAAGGACTTCAGTGCCATAGAAATTTATTCCAAAGTTATTGGTCTTCCCAAATTTCAATTTCAGGCCTCATAAAACATGTGAGGGAAAGCCTCAATCCCCCAAAGATGGTCTGAGATGTCCACATCAGCATGAGCTGAGAACATGTGTTCAAAAATTGTTATAGGTTCTAATTGTATGTCATCAGTGCTATAAACATGGTCCCTAGGAGCTATTTGCGATTCCTAGATGGAATTCATATTTTAGCTTTGTGAGGAAGAATGGTGGAAATAACGAGTATTTTAGTTCCCTTTGTTTATCCAGATCGAATGGCTCTTAAGCCTCTGAGCTATCTCCTAGATTTTTAAAATATGCATTTTCTTGTTTTATAATTCCTGCGTTCAAGACAAATGAGAAGGAGTTGGAGCATAAGGGTTCAACTTTCTCATAATGAGATCCATCTCTTCCATAATCCTATCCAAATGCTTCAACAACATACATTTTGTGTTTCTTTGCCATTAACAGATAACTTGTTTTAATGACTTCATTTTCTCCTACAAAATAATTTTAGTCGAGGTCCCTATTAGGCATATCAATGTCTTATGTGAATCTTGAATTGGAAAATTAAAATCCTCATCCTCCAGCTAGATCCTGTTGAATTTAAAACGGATTTATTTCCAATTTTTTTCACCTCTTCATGGGAGAAAAATCAGTAAATGGCCATTTATTTTGACCTCAGAAACCCAATATCTCACATCTCCTAGGACATCAAATATGTTCTCGTGAATGGAAAACATGTCCAAGCACTTCCCAATGTACACATCTCCAGACTAGCCATTTTTCCAAGTAGAAACGAGGGGAAAAGGTTGAACATCTAGCAAAAAATTCTTAGCAAAGTGATTATGTAATTGAGAGGCCAAAGGGTCAGGGTGACTACTTATACCCAAAATTTCTTCCTTTGAGAAAGTGGCATTCAAGTCCCCTGCTAAAAATAAAGAGCCAATTTTTAGAAGCTCACAATCTCCCAACCTAGTTTAGAATTCATTTATGTCATGATAAGGGCCATATATGTAGAGAAAATCAAGTCGATAGGAGATATGTCTGACAAAATCACACAAGAAAATTCCTTCAAAACATTTAAATGCCTTTAAATTCATCCATATAGGATCATAGAGTGCCACCAATCCACCAGATAAACCATAAGCATCAATATGTGCAAGGTGCCATTTAACACAAATAGACAAGAAACATAACCTGGCTTTATCCACAGACGACATGGAATCCTAAACACAACGAATGGTAGGATTGATAGAGCGAATCAAATGTCTCAGAGAGATATTTTTAGATGCATTTTCGGGCCCTCTAAGGTTAAGAGATAAAATTTTCATGACTGTGGAGCCTAGGTGGGCTTGCATGCTCGAAGGGCTAGTGTATATTTAGAATAATTAATAAGGACATCCCTCAATCCACTATCCAAACCAAAAGATAAAGTTTTAGCAACAAATTTACTTCAAAAATGTCGATTGGCTCTACCACCATACCTATGAAAAATGATATTAATAGTCGATCCCGAGATGATAGAATGGGCCAGGGGATAAGCTTCATCCTTATGAATATTGAGGGGAGAGAGGTCCAAAGAGGAGTCTCTCAATAAAAGCTTGAAATTTCTACCAATAAAATTATGAGGGGAGGAGTCCATCAAGGAAACTTAGGGGGTTGAAAGATCGAGGTTGTTTGAGGACAATGGTTTGGTGTGAGAGCCATTATCAGTAGCAAGGGATATTTTAAGGAGGGAACACCCTAGATGCTAGGTTCAGTGGGGGTTAGAGGAAGGGGATAGTTGGGTCGACACCAGGGGGCATGCAAGTTTGATTTTAAAGAGGGAGTCATAATGAGAGAAATATAGGGATTTTCTAGGCGAGAAATAAGATTGTTTTCCAAGGGATTTCTTAAAGTATTTGAAGTTTTAGGGGCAAGCTGACCAAAGCCTTGTAGTGGATTTTAAGCTTCATATGAAGGTGGATCAAAAGAGGATAAAGGGGGAGAATCAAAGGAAATGCTGAAAGGAACATATGAGATAGGGACTTCATAGTTACATGGGCCATGAACTATCTTTGAATATAATGGATTTTTGCACAGCCTGCAATGGTGCCCCATCTCCATGTTGGTACCATCTAGTAGAAAATGTTGATTTGGAGGGCATCTAGGCATTAGATGTCTAGTATGGTGACAAATTAGGCACCCAAAAGGGATTCCCCAAAAATAAACCGAATGGCAAACTCTGATCAGTCCCTATTCAACATCAATATTCGCTACAAGGTCATTGGAATAGTTAAGCTCCACTAATAACCACGCTACCTTCTTTTTCATGGTGCATAGGATCTCCAAGTCAATATATACAAAGCGTCCTATAACATTCCCAATCTCCTCTATGGCATGCCTAGTCCAAAATTTCTACAGCTGGCCCATCAATTTTACCCACACAAAAAAAACGGGGAGTCTCCTTTAGTGGGTTAAAAACCCACATACCACAGGGATAACTATAGGAAGTTATGATCACACACCTAATGAAAATTGAGGACTTGTTCTCGATCATCGTGATGTAGAAAGTGAATATCAAATGAACTATTAAGAAGCACACTCACCTTCAGAGTATAACGCATAATAGGGCCCTAATGCACCTTGATCGACTCTTGCATTTTATGTTTAGACATCTTTGTAAAATCCCACTTACCCACCAACGTGTGTTTTTGAATACTTACAACATGATCCCAAAGCACATCATGGTCGAAACTAAGGAGTTTTGTTTAAGAGGAGTGTTTTACCGCCTTTTCCAAATAAAGAAAAAAACCTTGTGGATTTACCGATCGCCTTCATCTTATTAATCCCTAATTCATGGATCTAATTCATCTAATTTTGTCATATTTAATCTCAAGATACAAATATACATGAATGAATTTATTATTTATTATTTAATCTATGTTTAATTTTGAATAAGTTCGAATTTTTCATGAAAATTTTAATTAATGTTTGAATATTTAATATTCAAATTTCAACTAATTCTTAATTTTTCAACTAATCCCCATTTTAAAAATAAATAAAAAATCTTTTATTTTTTCTACTATTTCATTTCTCGATCTACTTCTCGAGCATCTTGGTTATTAAGATTTTAGGAATTAATATTTTACTATTTTTCATGAAATGGATGGTCAAATATTATAAATTTTCAAAGTTAGTCAAATATTATTTGTTAATCTCAACGTTTTCCCGTTATTCCAACGAATACAAATTTGAAAAGAAAAAAAAGTTATTAAAGGGCTCTCCAACACTTGCTTACTCGCAAGGCTCTCTTTGGTCTCTAATGATGGATGGAGATCCCATCCAAAAAGTGTTAGATGATTCAAAAATACAATTTTATCGCAGGTTATAAAATTAGAATAAAATAACTATTTATTTAAGATATTAAATTAATAATTATTATTCTAGAATGATTAATTATTTAATGGAGACAATTAGAATTAGTATATTGTTTGTAACAAGATATGATCTCCAAATGTGTCGTATCTTAGGCTCTATTTTAGGAGTTAGTTAGCTAGTTGGTTTGAATAGCATTTATTGTAAATGGACACTTGTTATTTAATAAGTGATCCATAATTAGAGGTAGTTAGGACATAGAGCTTATAAATATCTCATTGCAAGAGTGTGTGGGTTGTTCAGGTGTAAACTCTTGCAAAATCATATTATGTAATTATTTTTTTTGATTAATAAAATTTTGTGTCTGAGCACACTTCTGCCATTATTGTGGTATCAGAGCTCTAGTAATGTTGCAGTTGATTTGAGGAGGATATTCTGGCTCTATCAGATCATGGAAAACTCAACTCCATTGAATTGATCAACAAATGATTGGTATGGAAATTTTCCAGTTTTGCGTTCAACAAAAAAAGGGAAATTTTATTATCTTATTGATTTTAGATTTTTAATATGCAAATCAATTTATGTATTATTATAAGATTGCTTCCACTGCTATTCATTTTCCATCATCTCCATGCTATTTTTGCTTCTCTCGTGGTCTCTAAAAATGCGCTAAAGTGGAGTGCTTTAGTGGGTGGCCGTGGGTTTAGTTTGGCCACTAGAAAGGTTCGAAGTTAAGTAGCTGCAGAATTGGTGGTGTTAGGTGTGAGGCCACTGTAGCAAAAAAGGAAACAGTAGAATCACCAGCTGAGAAAGTTGAATATCAGGCAGAGGTCAATAGGCTACTCGATTTGATAGTTCATAACTGATATAGCCACAAGGAAGTCTTCTTGTGGGAGCTTGTTAGTAATCTGACTGCATTTTTTAAGTGTGACCAACCCGAGTGTACTTGGAGATGGTGGTAACATGGAGATCCACATAAAACCAAATAAGGAGAATGGGACCATCACCATATTGGATACTGGTATATTAAAAGTATTTAGCGGGTTTGAAGGAAAATCAGATTGGCCCCAACAACAATTTGATTGGTAATTTGGTGTAGGCTTCTATTCTACTTTTCTTGTTGCTGATAAGGTCATTTTCTCAATGAAAAGTTCAAAGTCTAATAAGAAACATGTGTGGGAAGGAAAAGATGATACTAGCTCCTTTATAATACAGTTGGAGACCGATCTAGAAAATCTCATTGTTAGAGGGACTAAAATAACCCTTTACCTACAGCCTGATAATATAAATATTGATCATTTATTTTTGATTTTATAAAGATTGATAATTTTCTCTTGACATATGCAGTGATAATATGAAGATTGATCATTTTCTATGTAGGCGGTGATAATATAATGATTGATCATTTTCTAGGTAGGCTTCTATTCAATTTTATAAATTACATTGCGATTGGCTCAAGAAAGCAAGAAAAGGGATCACGATGAAACTAGTTGCCAGCCTCCCAAAGGGCCTCTTCTATGTGCGAACAATTGTGGATTTTTCAGTGCAGCTACCATGAATTTTTGCTCCAAATATATATAATTTTATGTAATGTTTCATTATTGTAGTAATAAGGATTTTGTAATTTTTGGAGTAATAAGGAGATTTCTTTTGTAATTTGTTTTTGAAGAGATAAGTGTGGCATTGTAACTCAAAGTAATTTTACTTTGAGGATGGGTAACTTTTTTTTACAAGATTGTGCAAAAGCACCATTGTAAAAGTCAAATTTTGAAAGTTGCCTTGTAAACATTTGAGAAATTGACTAGAGCCAAGTGCAAAGCTCAGTGAATTTTCCCCTGTTTTGACGACTATTCGAGGGTCAAGGCCAAGCCTCGATAGCTCATTTTTTTTGCATCGTGTGTTGTTGTTGGTTGCGCATCTTGAGTTATTTGGAGCTTGATTCGTGGTGTGATGTCTTAACACTACAATGTCTAAGTTGATTAATTTGTTTTCTGATTCTGACAAACTTGAAGGCACAAAATCTTATAAAACATGGTATCGTCTCATCGAAAGCACTCTCATTTACAATGAATTATGGCAGGGAATATGTGATGGAGATGTTAAGCCGAATAAAGCCACAGATGCAACTACACTAGAAAAATGGGAAATCAAGAATGTTAAAGCCTTAGCTCTTATTAAATCTTCTGTGAATGATGAAATGTATGTCCATATAGAAAATGCTACAGATGCATGGTCTACTTTGAAAACTTTTAAAGACCTCTTTGATACGCAACCTGAATCAAAGAAAGTCGATCTACAATTAAAATTGTTGCAACAAAGATTAACTGAAGGCGGTGATGTTCCTGAATATATCTCAAGACTTAAGAATATTAGGCAAGAAATTATTAATGTTGGTTTTCTCGCAATTGATGATAGCTTTATGGTCACAATTCTAATTGCTAGACTTCCTTCTTCCTACACACATTTTTTGGAGACTCTACAAGTAACTAGGAAATTAGAGAAAATAAAGTTTGATGAACTCTGTGAAATGTTGACTCAACATGATAAAACTTTTAGGAAGAAGAAGAAAGTTGGTGAAGATGTTTTTCTCACAGAGGCCAGCACTAGTAAGTCATCAGCAGACATTTCTCGAGGTAGAGGCAGTGGGAATCATAATCAAGCAACACATAATCGAGGTCAAAGTCAAAGCAGAGGAAACAATTTTAGCAGAGGAGGAAGAAATAATTTTCAAGGTAGAGGAAACAATCAAGAAAGAGGTAGTTTTCAAGGACAAGGATATAATAATCAAGGTAGAGGGCAATCTCAAGATAGAAGTCAAAGCAGAGGCAGAGGACAATCTTCAGGAAGAGGAAGAGACTTAAGTCAAATTGTGTGTCGAAGATGTAACAAAGTTGGCCATTATGCTGAAGATTGTCGAACTTCACTTAATAAAATTCCCAAGTTTCAGCAGCATTCAGCGCAATTTGCCAATGATCAAGATGAAGATAACTCAGAATATGTTTTTACTTCCTCGCTAGCATCACAACTTTCATCCCATCTTAGAAGTGACTATGAAGATGCCTGGATCTTGGATTCCGAGGTCACTCAGCACATGACTTGTCGACGTGATTTTTTCTGGAATTTTCAAGATTGCCAACTTAATTCAATTTTTTCTTGCTGATGATACAAAACATACTCCTTATGGAAAAGGAGTAGTAAAAGTTTTTCTCCCTGGCATTGGAGAAAAATGATTTCCAATGTATGGTATTTACCCAGTTTTAAGAAAAATTTGCTCTCTTTAGTCACGATTCAATAAGCAGGACATCAGGTGATTATGGAAGATGGTTTAGTCAAGATTAATTCAGAAAAACAGAACTTGAAAACAGTCATGATGGGTTATGAAGATGGAAAACTGTTACGAATAAAAGGGACGGTTATTCCAAGGCATTCTGATTTTGCAGGGGCAGTGGCTACATGTATTTCACCTATAAGACTATGGCATGTAAGATATGGACATTTGAATTTTGAGAGTCTTTCTCAATTGCAGAAACAAGGAATGGTTAAAGGACTTCCCACATTCAAAAGGGAAAATGCAAAATGTGAAGCTTGCATTTATGGAAAACAAAATTGAGAAAGTTTTCCAACAAGTTCATGGCGTGCAAATAGGCGGCTACAACTAGTTCACAGTGATGTTTGTGGACCACTACAAACTTCCTTTGTTGGATGCAAATATTTCCTACTATTCATCAATGATTTCAACAGAATACTTGGGTTTACTTTTTGAAGAACAAGTCAGAAACATTTGATAAGTTTAAAATTTTTGGCCAACTTGTTGAAAATGAAGTCAAAGAAAAGATAGGTACTCTCAGGACAGATAATGGGGGAGAATTCACTTCGAATGAATTCAAAACTTATTGCAGTGAAAATGGCATAAGACGACATCTTACTAATGTTTACACTCCACAGCAAAATGGAGTAGTCGAAAGAATGAATCGCAATTATGTAATTATTTTTTTTTATTAATAAAATTATGTGTCTAAGGAAACTTCTGCCGTTAAATTTCAAAGTCATAACCCAACATCTTAATGACCCATTTTTGTTGCTCTTCTAAAGATAATATTTGTTCCAAAAAGTATTTAAGACTATCCTGATCTATTTTTACTTTGAAATGTCTCCCCAATAAGAGCGCCATTTCTTCAAGGCATGTAGTATTCCCAAAATTTATTTTCATAAATAGGTTTGTGTATATACTTTCCCTTGACTGGATGAATTTCAAAAGTAATGGATCTTCCTTCTTGCATTAAAACAACACCAATTCCATTTCTTGAAGCATCACATTCCATAATAAAGGTTTTTGTGTAGTGCTTTTTCAATTATAACTCATGGAGTTGCAATGATTGTTGTGTATTTACGGCTAGAATTGCAGCAACATGGAGGAGTCGTAGTGACATGGAGGAGTTGCAACCACATAGAGGAGCTGCAACCATGTCTGTTTTCTCTTGTCTGACAATATTAGTATGAAAGATAACATTTTCACAACACAATACATAAGAAAAAACATAAAGTGATGAGAAAGAGAGTAGCCATACCTACCCTAAGAATGGGGTGATAGTGTATAAAAAGTGAATAAAGAGACAATGGAAAGTGGAAGAATAATATCAAAAATTTTATAGACATGTGTTGAAAATATGCCAATTTGGGTACCCATCAATATATCAACTAGTTGTAGGCATTAGATAATCCACCCAACCATAGGTGTTGTTGCAATATTTCTATCTACAATAGGCCACGCCTAAGTTTGGGATATGCATCCACAAGCATTAACTAGCTCCTATGGCTAGCTATAATAATACACGAAACCCATTACTCATTATTCTCATAGGAAAATGAATTCTACATCAACTCCAACTAGCCAACTCTCTTCCTACATTAATTTGCATAGCCCAATGAATGTGATCCCTTTATCTTCCACATAGTTCCTCAAGCAATCCTTATTTCCTCTAGGGATCCGTCATAGACTAGCCATGGAATATATTAGCTAGGGGCTCCAAGAAATCCAATTGTAATGGATTCTGCACCAATAACATTCACACATTCCCTTTTCTTAACAAAATTCATAGAAACACATAATTATCCTTCTATTACAAGTATGGTAGCCTAACTAATAGCATGAATTTCCTCCCAAACATGGAATAACTCTACAGCATGAATATGCTTCCATAATGACTAGAATGTATTACCGAATGCTAAATTATACAACATAAACCTTGCAAAACAATGGATAATAGTTCATAATGATACTCAAATTCCATTAAGTCCCAGCATTAATTCTCCATGTTCCCAACTAGCCACTTAACTCTCTAAGAAGTCCACCAACAAGTACCTTGGCGTGCATACCATGGTTGATATTTTTTAACATATATTAAGGTAAGGGGCTTTGGTTATGATAAAATATTATTATATTTTCTAGCTTTGACCCCTCTAAGACCCTTATCATTACCCTCTTGTGGAATTATATCTCCCATATTATTGTCCATCTCAGATTCTTTATATAGTATTGTGTTTTTCTATTGAGAGAGAGTGAGAGAGAGAGAGAGAGAGATTTACATTACATGTCCCTTGACCATCTTGTTCAACCATCAATATTGATCACATATATAGATTTATGTCATAATTATGGGGATTAAAACTAGGGTATTGCATGTTGGCTACCTAAAATGAGGGGATGACCATGGTCATGTTCCCCGTGTGAAGGTGGTAATCCTTGTGATGTTCCAAATACCTACTGATGCGTAGAGAGAACTAGCTAAAAATCAAGGCAAATTACTTGTGGGATGGTGTTGATTACAATTATGGAATTTAAGTATGAAATGATACCTAAGTGGGATTTCTTTAGGAACCTCTCTATATGATGATAAGTGATGATTTATTGGGAAACTTATATAATCCCCTTGAGGGTATGTTTCAACTCTTCCAAAGACATGCTCATGTGTAATTCTTTGAAAACCATGGCGATTAGCCCCAAAGTGTGTAACCATTACACCTTGAGAACAATATCACAACCACCCATTTCAATAGAAAACACGTTGATATGATACTCACCAATATGTATTTTCACATTTTCACATCAGACCCCACATTTCAATGTATCGTCATTGGAAATCATAACTTTAAAACTAGATATGGGACATACATAACAATGGGATTCTTATCCCACTCTCCTATGAATTAAATTTTGGGTGTTTCCATTGTAATTAAAAAAAATCACTTTGCAGTGCTTGATAAGGCCAATCATTTCAATATTTGGGGTGTCAAGAAACCTAATAAGGCATGGAGGGAAATTTGGGGTTCCTCACAAGGAACACGCAAAGAGGCTTCACATTCCATGGTATAGGTGGTGTCTTCTAATGTTTCTTTAGGAGTATCTTCAATAGGAATGTCCTTTGAATAGTCATGTGGAGATACATGAATTTGAAATAATTTTTGGTCTTTAAATTTGTGACCTTTTAAAAATATCACTCATTCTAGTTATAATGAAGACAAAGGTGTTTATGTTTTTCCATCTCTTTAGGAGATAACTAGTGGATCCAGTTATTAGTTGAGTTGGGGGTAGTCATAATAGGGGTTATGGCGCGCGATGAATACAATTCTCATGGTTTATGCATTGATCATGGTATTAGTTTCTTTAGCTATATTATAACCTTCCAACCATGTGTTTTGGTGTTGCAGCATGAAATGTGCCTGAATTTCTTCCTTGAGACCACTAATATAACATTATTTGAAAAACGAATTACATAGGCTCTCTGTGTGGATTTCTAATTGCTTAGAGCAAGCAATATAGTCCATAATTGTTCCTATTTAGTGTAACATTGTTAAGTGTCCCAAATGGTGAGTGTCATATCCAAAATGAGAATAAAGCACTTAAACAAAGCAGGTCCATGCCCTGTAGTATTTATAAGTCGTCTTATACCATTTCTAGCACTACTAGTGTTCAATGTGCAAATATACAACACAAATATTTATTTTGTGTAGGCCATTAATAATGTCATGGATAAAGAAATAGGGTTCCATTTGGGTAACCCACCACGAGGGATCAAAGCCATCAATTTTTTTCGTGTCAACCTTTTCAAAATGATGTCATAATATTGAAAGTGTGGGTGAGGGTTATCTTGAAACTTGTGTGTGAATTGCATTTCATAGGCTAGAAATGCCTCCTTGGTTGTAACAATATTTGGATTTGATATATTGAGATTCAAGTGGGCACCTAATACTTTCAATATTTCTCTTTGCAATTTCTTTATTTCATGCATAACGCAACTCAGTGTAGACTCCATGTCAATTAGTTTTCCTAACTTTGGCATAGAGTTTTGGTGCCTATTATTGGTTCAACAAGAGTTGGAACTATTATTAGTCCTCCAAGTTTTCCATGTTATCATTTTGAACTTGAAAGCAACCAAATATTTTTTGGAAGTTCTATGCTTTACTTCATTCACTATGACTAGGGGCTTGAGAGGAGTTTATTCAAAGATACCTCAAAATAATGTACAATCATATCTATACAAATAGTATCACTAAAGAGGTATACTCACAAGATCAATATGGCACAAGGAATATTTTGATATGCCTCTCATAAGGATGCTAGTAAGACCCATAGTTATTTTTTTCCTTATGGGAGTATTACTCTAGGATGCTTATTAATGTGGTGAAAGAATCTTCAAATTCCTTTTGGATGCAAAGATGTAGGATTTTTTCTAGTTGATTATAGTAGAATTTGTGTGGTCCTATAGCTTTCTAATATACTTGTGGAGTACAATAGTAGTACTCGTCCTAATATCTCAACATATTAACTAAGAAGGCTTGGCCCTGTCCTTTGCCATACAACTTGACTACCTAGAGATTTATCACCCTAACTATCGTTATTAGTATACTATAAGAACGATATGGTCAATCAATTGAGCTAGAGTTGGTTATGGTATGAATAGTATCAACCCATATGAATATGATCGCATAAGAGGTATACTCACGAGATCACATGGCACATGGAATATTTTGATATGTCTCCCACAATGAAGCTGGTGAGACCCATACTTTTTTTTTTTCCTTGTGGGATTATTACTCTTGGATTATATTAATGTGGTGAAAGCATATTTATATTCCTTTTGGATGCAAAGGTGTAGGAATTTTTCTAGTTGATTATAGAAGTTAGGGTTTGTATGGTATTATAGCTCTCTAATATACGTGTGTGGTCCAATAGTAGTACTTGTTCCAATATCTCAACACATTGATTAAGGAGGCTTGGCCTTGTCCTTATCCATACAACTTGACTACCTAGATACTAGAAAGTGATCATCCTAAATATTATTCTTGGTGTACTATAACAAAGATATGGTCAATCGATTGAGCTAGAGTTGGTTATGGTATGACTAGAAGAAATCCATTATACATAAAACTGTGTAGAATTGAGATCCCATATATAGGTGTTGTCTGACGTGATACTATTAAAAAGGGTACAAATAGGGGCTACAAGGGTTTCCAACAAAGTGATTCCACTTGTATTTCCTCCATTTATTCTTCTCCAATGGTAGTTTTATCCATTGAATGACACATCATTGTGTTATTACATTAAACTATGTCTCTAGCATGAAAAATCCATCTACCAAATTTTGGAGGTGTGTTAGCTTAGGAAATAGCGCTCTTACCACTTTCTTAGTTCCTTAACAAGTATACAGAGAATATAATTGTAATAACGAAATAAAAGAGGCAATAATATGAAAGATGTAAGAGATAGCCTTATATTAAGATAATCCAAATAATGAAACAATGTCCACTTGCCTCTTAATGTGGGATGACCTTTCACCAAGTATATCTCCAAATACAAAAACATAAAACAAACATTTCATAGTCTTCTATCTCTTTAAATAGATTTTCAATAGGAAAAACCTTAGCTACTTATGTTCCCATCACAAATGGGTACCAACTATCCACTAGTATCCAATGAGCCTTATTCAAAGAGGGTAGCTACATACAAATATTAACTAGCTCTTAGGTAGTGTAGGGTATAGAGGTTAGGATATGACCCTAATAGACTTTTGATCCAAATGCACACCATTCTAATCAACGATGCACCCAAGATATTCATCTTTATGTTGAATAAACACTTATCTAGGTTGGCTCATGTTTACATTTCCTCATGTTGCTTATCACTTGTTAAATGTGATTTATATACTCTTTCCATGCTCTATTGAAGATGAATATGTAATCCATCTCTTTAAATAGATTTTCAATAGGAAAAACCTTAGCTACTTATGTTCCCATCACAAATGGGTACCAACTATCCACTACTACCCAATGAGCCTTATTTAAAGAGGGTAGCTACATACAAATATTAACCAACTCTTAGGTATTGTAGAGTATAGAGGTTAGGATATGACCCTAATAGACTTTGGATCCAAATCCACACCATTCTAATCAATGATGCACCCAAGATATTCATCTTTATGTTGAGTAAACACTTATCTAGGTTGGCTCATGTTTACATTTCCTCATGTTGCTTATCACTTGTTAAATGTGATTTATATACTCTTTCCATGCTCTATTGAAGATGAATATGTAATCCATGTATACAATAACAAAATAATTGATGAATGGTTGCAAAATATTGTCTAGTATCCTCGTGAACATTTTTTATGCATTAGTCAAGTTGAAAGGTATGAGAAAGCACTTGAAGAGACCTTTTGTATAATTGAAGGATGTCTTGCACATATTGATTGGCTCAATCAACATCTAGTGAAACCTACCTTAAGATTAATCTTGATGAAAATCTTGTTGCCTTTGAAGTGATTGACTAGATCATCAATGTAAGGGATGAGTTGTCTATTCTTGACTGTGCTCTTTTTCAAATCTCTATAATTAGTGTACAATTTTTGTGTTACATCTTTCTTTTGAAACAACACAATAGGGTACCTACAAGGCGAGGAGGTTGGTTAATTTCGACCTTTCTATATCATCTCTTGAATATCTTGTTTGGTTTGCTTATGTCCATTAGAGAGCATATGTATAGAAGGTAATTGGAAAGAGGGTCTCCTAGTGTCAAATCAATCGCATGCCTTACCTAACAATGTAGTTGTACTCTTGTAAGTGAAGTGGATATGTCTTTATATGCTTCCACCAACTAATTCACTTGTCTCTACTACATAGAGAACCCCTTGCTAAGGCATAAGAAGTTGTGGTGATTTTATTTTCTCTTTTTGATAGAACCACGATGAGGAAAACTTTCTTGGTCAAAGACATTATTTTCCTTCACTACTTAATAGTGATAAAAGAGATTGCAATATTCGAGGACACTTTGGTGTCCTATAAAATTGATCTTCCAAGGTGACAATGACATGACGAGGCTTAGACTAGTAAAAAAAATGTCACTTCCACATATATGGTTGTCCTTAAAAAACATCACATGCTTCAAGCAGGGAATTGTCTCTTAGTACCTCATCTTTGAAGGGCTATATTTCATATTGCATGGGAGCACCTCTAGTTAATGTGGATGTATCATCCCTAGCTCAATAAGTTAATAGTGTATGGCTAGGCATGCAATGTTACGCCCAACTTCATCTTCATAACGACCTGTACTAAGATCAAATTCTTCTAGATGTCAACATCAACAATTAAGTGTGACAATGTCCCCTTCACTTCTATATGTGAGTAGAAGAAGCACTCACCTTATTTGTGCCTTTTTAGTTCCTCTAATTGAAATTTATAATAGTAATAGTAACATTGAGTTCCATATTAATAATTAGCTTTCTCCTTTGGACTTGAATCATAATCCCAAGCTATCAATTCAGCCAATAATGAGTACTTAGTGCCACATCCATTGTTGTGCCAAGAAATTGTGTGATAACCACTTTATTTAGCTAATTATATATAAATTTAGTGCTATGAAATATGAAATTTTGTTAATAGCTAGCAAAAATATAATGGGGTTACTTTATTCTTTGTTATCATATGATCATATAAATGCTAATCAGTAATAATCAAAACAGACTTGATCGTTAATCCACTTGTTTTTAAGTATATGTATTGTTTTTACAACATAGTATTGTGCATCTTCCTACAACACCCACTCTATCATCTTCTTAGTCGATATAAACAGCAATTAACGAGAGAAGGAAGTCAATTCTTACCATTTATTAAAAACTAATTCTGAGTGTGTTCACAAATATCAAACTTCATCCAACTGCTGGGTGGGATTGTATTGTATTAAAATGAATGTCCCACTCCCACTCAAGTTTATGGTGCACTTAATTTCATCCTGTGCAGTGTTGTCTTCTCTATGCGGTCTCTCTGACAGCATATCAACAGACAATAAGGGCCCTGGAAAAAGAGCCAAAATCGTGTAACAGCTTCGTTGCCAAAATACTGGAAAAATGGTCTTTACTTAAAAATTATGCCTTGAATCTAGCCCATAGCAACAATTACAAAGAATAAAAGGTTGATCTTATTGTGTCCTGAAATTCACAAACTATTTTTCTCGTAGTAATGAACTCAATTTAATGCGAAAATAAAGTAGGGGAAAAAACTAAATTGAATTTAATTTGATTGCAGATTTTGAAAATATTTTAAAATTATAAACAAAAATGAATTATTATTTTTTATTTTATTTTTTCTATATAAACTAAATTGAATATAATTCAATAGCAAATTTTGAATCTATCATAATATTATTTGACAGACTCTTATCCATCTAATTTCAAAGTATTCTAAAAATCAACAACCCACAAGTTTAGTTCCACATAATCTGAAAATAAAGCAATGAAAAAAATTGAATTGAATTTAATTTGATTGCAGATTTTGAAAATATTTTAAAATTATAAACAAAAATGAATTATTTTTTCTATATAAACTAAATTGAATATAATTCAATAGCAAATTTTGAATCTATCAATTAATTATTTGATGGACTCTTATCCATCTAATTTCGAAGTATTCTAAAAATCAACGAACCACAAGTTTAGTTCCACATAAGAATAACTCCCAAAAAAAACCACAAGTTACAGAAATGAATTAATTTTTTTACCTTGTTCTTTCTATATAAACTAAACTTTCTATATAAACTAAATTGAATATAATTCAATAGCAAATTTGGAATCTATAAATCAATTATCTCACAGACTCTTATCCATTCAATTTCAAAGTATCCTAAAATGAACAAACCACAAGTTTAGTTCCACATAAGAATAACTCCCAAAAAAACCACAAGTTACAGAAATGAATTAAATTTTTTTACCTTATTCTTTCTATATAAACTAAACTTTCTATACAAACTAAATTGAATATAATTCAATAGCAATTTTTGAATCTATCAATCAATTATTTGAGGGACTCTTATCCATCCAATTTCAAAGTATTCTAAAAAACCACAAACCACAAGTTTAGTTCCACATAAGAATAACTTCCAAAAAAAACTACAAATTACAGAAATGAATTAATTTTTTTTACCTAATTTTTTCTATATAAACTAAATTGAATATAATTCAATAACAAATTTTGAATCTATCACTTATTATTCGACTGACTCTTATCCATCTGATTTCAAAATATTCTAAAAATCAACCAACCACAAATTTCATTCCAAATAAGAATCACTCCCAAAAAAAACACAAATTTGGGTCCTCCAAAACACATTTAGAATTCAGAGAATCTTTCTTTCAACTTTGGAAAATCTTGTTTTGTACAAGATTTCCAACAGTGTGAGTAAGTTGGTAGTTTGGACAATAGGATGGATGTGAAAGATTTCTGCATCGACATGGCAGTGGCAAACGTAACAGTGGGTCCGTGTCGCATTAATTGGATCCAACTGATACGTCAAAAGGCAAGCTGTTAACACCAAAAGCAATTGATAGAGATGAGGTATCGTTATCCACGTACAAACACTGTCACGACTTTATGATGAGGTATCGTTGTGCGTGGTATCTTTTTAACTTTTTTGCTGGTGCGTTCTTTCAGTGCGATTGAAGAGAGGAGAGAAAATACGGCTATGAACATTAATGGAGACGCTGGGAGTTAGGTGGCCAACTCTTATCATTGGTGATGGTACCACAGGGCCATAGAAGGCCGACAACCAAATCTGACAACCTTTGGCTCTATGAAAATAGACAAGAGCTAACCAGCATATTATAGGGCATTAAATGTTCGTTTAGCTGCATGCTCCATAAAGCGATAACACACTGCCATTATTTTTTATTGCAGTTGTTTATAATGAGACTTTTTGAAAGCCTTTCCGTTTGATAGCTAGTTTCTGCACAATCAAAGGGTCCCATGGGTTTTTCAGGGTGCTGAATCCAAATATGCAGTTAAAAAACCATTTTAACTGCTAAAAATCAAGATTTAATCTCATTTCTTCCTCCAGATTCCGTCACCGGAATCTCCAAAAAATTGCATTATATACAACTCCTTTTTTATTTATCTACTCACCGTGAATGTGTGTTATCGCGTTATAGAACATGCAATTAAACGGACATTTAATGCCCTAATATACTCGTTAATGAAAATCAACCTTTGACCTCTAACAAACACTACTATAACACTACTGTGCCTCATGATCACCATAGCCAACTGCTTCACCATAGCAAAATCACTCGTCATTGATTTTTTTTCGTTTCTCAATGAAATCCACTACATAGATCGCAGTGAATGTTACCAAACTTTATTTTATTTTTAAGAAAATGAAATAATACTAAAAGGCTCATATAGATGATAATCAAAGATAATATATGTGATTTTAAGTTGGTACTCATGTTACATCAAACTATATTCAAGAAGTTTTTTTTTATACATAGTGATAAAGTAAAAGATAAAATAAATTAACATATGAAAACGAATGACTCTAAAACTTATTTTAAAAGAATGAAATAAAATAATATTTTGTGATTTAAGTGGCTATTCTAAAACTTATTTTAAAAAAATGAAATAAAATAATATTTGTATTTTAGTGGTATTCATGTTAGTATAAACTGTAGATAACATATGAGAATGAATGTTCCCAACTTGGTTTAAAAGAGTAAATAATTATCGTTTTAACTTAAGTTGGTATTACTTTTAACCCCAAACTAAGGAAAAAAAATCGATTAATTTATTCATAAAACATTTCAAAATATTATAATATATAAAATAAATTAACTTATTAAAAAGCATTTTAAGATGCTTTTTAAAAATATTTGTTAATACATAAAATAAATTATCTTATTAAAAAAACATTTTTAGATGTTTTAATATTTTCCATGATTTATTTAATTATCAAAAGAAAGACATATTCTATTATAAATGTTAATTTATTTGATATGTAAGTTATTTTATGATAATTTGCCTGTAAAAAATATTATTTTAAAAATTATATTATATAAATTTAAAAATAAAAATATTAAATATTAATTTATTCAATAATATTTTTATACTAATATAAATTTATAAAGAATTAAGTAATTAAAATAGGAATGTCAACCTTCTAGTTTTATTAAATATTTTAAATAACTTAATAATGACAATAAAAATACATATAAGCTTTTATTAAATTAACATTTATACATTAATATAATATATTATGTTATTAAATAATATATATATATATATATATCATCTGAGTTTAATGTTTTTTTCACATTGGATATTTAATAAAAGAATTTTATACATATTTAGTAAATGATTTTTTTTTCATTTATTTGATATTAAAGTTACAGTTTCATCAAAGATATTGCAAACTGTTTTGTTAAACATTGTTTGATTTTTTATTTTTATTTTTTTACCATAATGATTTCTTAGCCATTCAAAATTTATTTAAAAATAAGATTTATCTTAATCAAAGATTTAGGATCCAAGATGTAACATGTATACAAGTAACTATGGAAAAAAAATATATGTAGATTTTTTTTACTCATGTATATGTTACAAGTGGTATCAAAACACGGTTTCAACAGTGTGCCCTGATTGGGAAAATGTAGTGATAATAAGTGTGTTGATGTGCACAGAGAGAGAAAATGGAGAAATGATCCAGTGGATCAAAAGGTGCTCAAAAATGAAAGTGCTCAAAAGTGCTTGAAACTGGTGCTAAGACATATTTCTCTTTGTTTTGAATCCAACACAACTTGAATCACTCAAAACTGACATTGTATTATCAAGATATCACGTTTTGATAATTTTGCTAAACAATTGAAAATTTTACAGGTTGCTAACTGGACTACTGACTGGGTAGTCCATACAGTTGAGTCAATAGGCTGACTGGATGTATCATCAGGCCAATTAGGTGTTGCCAAATGGCAACCTCATAATGGGTGAGTTGGCTCATTGTGATTGGTTTGTTTTGTTGTGGTGTACCAATGAGGGTGTGCCACGTGGCCCAACTAGAGGTTGCCACATGGCACCCTGTGGTTGGCCAAAATTTGGTTAATGGTCATACAATCTGGGTAGGATTCAAACACAGGACCTTCATCGACCAATACAAGCGCCTTGCCACTGTGCCATGCGGGTGGTTCTTACCCCTCTATGGAATCATGACTATCTAAAATTTTACATAGCACATGTTCAGGAGGAGGGGTTGGGTGGTCAGCCCTTGCCCCCGGCCACCTACCACCAAACAACCCTGGGCACAAGGTGTTTAGGGCTCAAGACCTTAGCCTGACCCTAGTCACAGGACTCGACACAACCACCAACTAGAGCAGAGTATGAGTGTCGACGGGAGAGGACTTAGGGTTGGCCATAGCCCACGGTCACTTGTCACATGTATGGGACCATGGCACAACACTCGATGGAGAGGAGTAGAGATAGCCTTAGGTGTAAGGTTATGGGTGCAATGAGACCCTGGCGTGTGAAGAACGGGGGCTTCGGCAGTGAGCAGGACATTGGCTTGGTCCTTGGCCCCATGGGCACTAATAGGAGCATCGGCATGACGTTTAAGGGGCTAGGCCGATGGGGGTGGGCAGTTAGCCTGACCCCCAGCCGCATGGCCCATGTGGCCACAATTTCCAAACTTAAGGGTTATTGGATAAATTAATGGTCCAACAAATTGCACCATCTTTGGCGTGGATCCTGCCGACACCAAACAAATTTTCGTTTAGAGGTTGGAAAAAAGGTGGAAAATGTATGACAATTAGCCAATTTCACCATTTTGTAGAACAATTTGCCGCAAAACTTCCAAGAGCCATTACTTGAGAACTATTTGGCCTTTTTGAGCCCAACAAGAGCCCAACTACGGGTTTTTGGGTCTTTTGGAGCCATTGGAGACATTATTTTTGTATTTTGAGCAATGTAAATCTATGTAATTACATATTTGATCACTTAATTGAAGAGACGCAACATTAGAAGCTGGACTAGGAGACGTAGCCCAAGAGTGGTGAATTCCTTTATCAATTTGTTGTAATGTGTTGTTATGTATGGTTTATTTATCTATGCTTATTTGTAACAAACTAAGTTTAAAACACTAATTTATGTGCTTTTGAAACTTGATCTATTGCTTAAAAGACATAAAAATTTACTTGCAAAATTTTCATAAACCTTGAAGTTTGTAATTCATATCAGTTTGGTATCAGAGCTCAAGGTTATTTTTAAGGTTTGACTTTGCTTGCAAGTGATTTTTTATGCTTATAAGGTTAAATCTAAAAAGAGGAGAAGGAGTGCTTGAAGAGCCAAATCCTGAAGTGGTTCAAGGAAGCCACACACACCTCAAGCTTCACTAGTCATGGCACATGAAGAAGGACATGAGATGATGCCTGAGCATGAGACAACTTTCAGAAAAGCATTCTTTGAAATCTCTGAAATGGTGAAAGTTTTGTTTGAAGAAAGGAACACAAGGTTGCAAGGAGAGAGCTCAAATAAAAAAAAAGGTAATGGAGGAAATGGAAGTAAAACACCACCTCTACCTCCACCATTTTCTCCTCCTTCACCTTCATCTTCACCTTCATCCTTGATCCGGTGGATCAAAAATATGCTCAAAATGTTGGAAATAATACTGAGAGGGGGGGTGAATTAGTCTTATTCAAATCAATAAACTTTTCTTTTCATGCTCAAATTTATATACGCTACTTCAATGAAGATAACTCGCATGTACACGCAACTGTGTTTAAGGCAACCAGCATATATCCAGCAAACTTATGATTCAGTTAATTCATCATTTGTTGATCTTTAATCAGTACTTCATTAACCATATAAATAGTAACCATGTGCAGTAATCTCAGAACAAACCATCACACATAAGAAACACACATGAACACCAAGATTTAAGGTGGAAACCCAATGCGAGACAAAACCCACTAGCTGTTGTCTTCTTTTAATATAAGAAAAACCTGTTTACAATCTTGTACTAGTGCAGACTCGTACCAGTACACAGGCATCCACCTACAGAAGGCTACAACCTTCTCTCGTTCTCCAGCTTCTACTAGAAGAGAGCTACAACCCCCTATCTCTTCTACTAGCCAATCCGTTTACTATTACGTAGCCGCCAACCTACAGAAGGCTACGACCTTCTTTCTTCCTCCAGGGACCATGTTTCATAAATTTTGATATTGGATACTCCTAGAACACAAAACCACAATCTGAAGGCCACATTTCATCCAATTTTCATATTGGACCCATTAACAACATTGAAGATCAAAATCAATCACCAATGCAATACAACCATCAAATACATCTGCATTAACCAATCATTGAAACTCAATCATCAATCTCTGAATCACCCACAACTGAATCACTGAAGTCCCATCATCATTGAATAAAATCACAATCTGTCATCAAATCATAGTCACCAGAACACATAGTAGAACCCACAACTCTACAACAACCACTAGAACCAATTGCAAATTCAAATATCATATTTCATAATGTATACGCTACTTTGATGAGTTGAACCAACGTGTATACGTGCTTTTAACAAAGTGAACCAGCGTACAAATATGCAAATACTAACTCATAACTTTGCAGCTATTCCAGACATCAGTCATACCCAGATCATAACATTTATAGAATAGAACATGCATCAGTATTCAAATATAGACTACACATGATCAAACCACATAATGATAATTCATTTTCAAGCCTTAAGATCCCGATCCATCATTAGATCTTATCCCTCATCAACCGCTAAGGTTCATCCTTGGTTCAGATCAAGCAAAGAACCATAAGCCGATAACCTGCATACTAGATCTCACACTTCATCAAATGTTCAATACTTGCACACACCGTCCTAATGAACTTCTCCTCCTTATATAGTTTTAGGCCTTTATCAATACCTTGGACCAAAACCACTTAGGACCAATATCTTGGACCAAATACTTAGGGTCAATACCTCGAACCAAATACCTTAGATCAAAATACCTTGGACCAAATACCTCAGACCAAAAACTCAGTTTTCCAACATTTACGTGCTTTTCCTCTTATGAAAGCGTGTGTATATGTTATGCGCTCCTTTTGTTCTGTTAACCTGCGTGTATTTGCTACTTGGACAAAGTGAACCTGCATATACCTCTCTTTCTTCATTCTTTGGAGTTTGATCTATAATCTTGTGTGATTGTACTATGAACTGTTAGTTGAGTGAGTTGCCATCAAGGACAACACCTGTATCATAATGCCAACAATCTCCCCCTTTGGACTTGATGGCAACAAACAACACCAAGACACTCTCCCCCTTTGACATCAAGGGCAAAGGACGGACCAAGATATCCTCCCCTTTGATATACATTATGTTGTTCATGCTCTCCCTAAGTACATGAGAATTATCTGATTGAGCTCCCCCTTTGCACATGCTGAGATGCACTAAACCATCCATGCTCCCCCTGGGCACACGCAGAGTCTGCAAAAATATTTTCCAAAAGAATAACATGACTCTATAACTCAACTAAGTGAGTATGACCTTCCTATCACCAATGACTCATACATACATCAATCTCCCAACCAAGGTGGCATAGACCAAATGTTTATACATGACTTCTCATGCATAATGGGGTTACAAATTGTCTTTCCATGACCTTTACATCAAATGGTATACATGAAATTTATAACAAGGACAAGCGATCTAAACAAGACCATGATAGTTATCAACAACTATCATATGATCTGCACCATCAGCAACATCAAGATTAACAACATGTATATTTCCATCATCAAAAGAGTTACCTGAATCAAAACAACTATGTGGATCTGTACCAAGACCTTCTAAGATAATGCTAACAATGCATTATTAGAAGCATATGCTCCCCCTGAACCTGTGCCAACTTATGAGCACCAATACATTTCTACATATCATTAGCAAATTGTAACCATCATCAAACAGAGCAGATAAGTGACTGAACCATATCAGACTCCTTTTCCTGAGTTTGTCTCGCTGCTTTTTCCTTAAAACACCATATACATGACTGTGAAACTTCTAACTTGTGTATATACGTGACTTCTCTTCATAATAGCTGCGTATGAAAATTGGAATACTAAAGTTTTACACTTTCAACTTCCCCCAGGTCTTTTATGTCTACAAACTGAGCTATGCCACATCTTTCTGACAATAATTCTGTCTTCTTCAATACCTTGGATTATGATGATGTATGCTCCTTTTGGTTTGGTGTCCAAAATTTGCTCTTGCATTCCTTTACGCTATGTCCAAACTTGTTACACACATAACATCTTACATGTTTCATATTCCTTTTATTGCAATCAATAGCTTTGTGACCAAACATATTGCAAGCAAAACAATATCCCTTAAAGTACCTTGAATGTGATGATCTTTCTGTGTGACGGTCTTGAACCATTCTACTTCTGCATCTGGCTGCAACATGTCCAAAATTTTGACATATAACAAATTCAAAATCATTCATCGAAGGAAATAACCGACTATCACTTCCACAGTTAGGAGTAAAATATTTTTTAAAAAAAAATTATTTCCTTGGTTGTTGATGGGGTTGAATTTTTATCTCCTTTTTGAACATTTCAAATTTTTCATTGGAGTTCCTTACCTCATCTTATGAGCTAGATTCACCTTCATGAAAACCAAGACCAGTCTTTATAATGGGTGAATGCTGAACTTTGATGATTTCATCTAACGTTTATGATCCTTTAACAAATCTAAGATTCAGAGTCTTTGTCTTTTCAAGTTCTTTTCTTAGACTTACTACTTCACATTCTAATACTTCATTGTGTTTGTCCTTTTCAGTGAGATGATGTGTCACTGTGTGTATGACTGTATCCTTTTCTGCCAAACTGATTTTAAGTTGACTGATTTCTTTAAGGAAATCTTCCTTTTCTAAGGCATTATTTTCATATGCCATGAGTAGTTTAATTTCTTGATCATCTTCATCACTATTGGACAATCCATCACTATCATCATGAGTATAATAACTTCTATTACCTTCTATAGACATCTTTCCTTTGACGTGAGGGAATCTAGTAGCATAATGACCAACTCTACCAAAAGAAAAGCATTTGAAAGGTAGCTTACCTTTGAACCTTCCAAAACCCCAATGAAGCTTCTTGAAAAAATTTACCTCATCTTCTTCTTCTGAAATGTTTCTTGATTCATTGTGTTTTTCTTTTTCTTTTCCCTTTGTTGATGCTTTAAATGCGGCTTCTCTCATATCTAATGGTCCTCATTTTCTCATCTCAAAGGTAGTTAAGATTCTATGAATTTGTGTCATAGTGATATTCTTCAGATCCTATTTTTCTTCTATGGCAGACACTTTAGGTTCAAATTTAGCAGAAAGGATCTCAAAAATTTCTCAACTAAGGTAACTTCCTTAATTTCTTCACCCAAATTCTTCATACAATTGATAGCCTCATCTACACATAGGACGTAACTAGCTATGCTTTCATCACTATGCATCTTAAGAGTTTCATACTGAATTCTGAGAGTTTGAAGCTTAGCACGTTTTACCTGAGAGTCTCCTTTGTAGCTTAGAATGATTTTGTCCCATATTTCTTTGGCTGATTTGAGCTGCATGACTTTGACAAACTCCCCAATAAAATAGTGACAGCTTTGGCATTGGTTTCATATTGCTTTTTTTGTATCGTGTTTGTAGGAATTGCTATTGGAAAGTTATATCCTCTTCCACAATTTCCCAGACATCTATTCCAGGAGATTGTAGATAGGTTGTGGTTCTTAATTTCCAATAAATAAAATTGCTTCCATCGAAGATTGGTGATCTGATGGATCCCATGCTTTCTTGATTATTGATCTGGATGGATCTTCCTTCAAGCGATCAAGCTTCTTCTGAAGGACCTACACTGATACTAATTGTTGGAAATAATACTGAGAGGGGGGGGTGAATCAATATTAGTCAAATCAATAATCTTTTTCTTTTCATACTCAAATTTATATACGCTACTTCAATGAAGGTAACTTGCATGTACACGCCCCGGCTGCGGGTGTTTATTAGGCTATTGAATGCGGGGGCGGCCTCATTACTGGGCAAGTGGCCGCCCATATTCGCCAGATGGCCCGAAGCCTCGAGAATCCGTCACCTCGGTTCGACCAGCAGTTATGAAACCATTAATGCAATCGGGCGAACAGCTGTTTGCAGGGGTATAATTGTCGTCCGCCTCGGCTCGCAGGTGAAAGGTGAGCAGTTGGAAGGTGCTGGAATGGTTAGTGTGTGTTTCGCGCTCTGTGATGCTACAACTGTGTGTTGTGCGCTCTGTTCTTGGATGAGTGCACAGTGGGTGCGTGCGCCAAGATTCAGACCTCGGCCCTCTGCACAGAAGGCCTTGGTCTTTACCTTGGGACGCTAGGGTATTCTTGTCTCTCTGCTCCGGTTCGGTGCTCTGAGCGTTACTCTGCTCCAGCTTCGTGAGGTCCCTGAGTGCAATGTGCCTTACAGTGCTCTGAATGCCACGAGGGCTCAGTATATCTGCGCCCCTGTAAGAAATTCGCCCTTTCGGCGCTCTGGTGACACTCGGCTTCAGCTTGTTCGGCTCTCTGGGAACAATTCACCCCTCGACGCACTGGAAAAGTCTCGGCTCCAGCTCCGGGTGGTAAGTCTTGTTCCTCGCCCTCGTGTTCTATTGCCGGTTTATCATCTTCTGTATAAGTTTCTCCACTGGTTTAAGGCCCTCTGTGGCGAAGAGAAAGCGCGGCCTCTGGGCAGCATTGGGTATATTTTGGTTCCAGGATGCCGCGTGAGAGGCAATGCCTCATCAGCAGGCGGGGAGGTTCAAGGGGCGGTGCAAGAGGTCGGGCTTCATCGCCACGATCCTCGGCCTCTCTCGACTCCCCCTCGGAAGAAATTAGCTCCCCTGGAGCTCGACGAGGGCGCGGCAGAGGCAGAGGGCGGGGAAGGGCAGCGGCGTGTCCGTTTGGCTCTCACCCATCCACCCGCTTCCGGTTTCCATGTGCCCTGGACAATGCCATTTACTATGTTTCATTTCAGATTGAAAAATGCGACCATGCAGATAGGCCAGAGGTCCCAGCAGAGCCACGGCCACCCTCGCCTGTTCAGTGTCCGCGACTGCAGCTTGCGGAAGCCTCGGGTGCAGTGGCGGGAACAAGAGCCGGAGCAAGCGCGCCTGCAAAGAACGATGCACCATACACAGACTCGAGTGCTTCAGATCCATATGCCTGTCTAGTGGTGGAGGAGCAACCATCCACCTCCGTGGATGCTTAAGCTTGTTGCTTGGTTGTTCTGGGTGTTTTGGAGACAGTTCGTTCAGTCTCAGGTTGTCGGCGAGGTAGTCACAGTATGTAATGTGGGTCAGTCAGTGCTGGTTTTTGGGTCGCTTTACATAGTCTTTTGTGTGTCTGTTATGTCGGTTATTATGTATGTGGGTTCTGCAATGTCTGTAAGTTCCTCCCTCGCGTCGGCAGGGAATGGGCGTATATCGCTTGGGTCCAGTTTTATTTGGGTTCTGGCTTGGGGCCAGCGGACAGTTTCATAGTCCCTCAGTCTCTCAAGCTCGGTTTCAGTCTCAGTATGCAACACTGTTCAGATGTAGCCAGCTCCTCTTGGCGGATGTAACTCTTTTTGTACTCTTTTTTGTATAATACTAGAAGTAGCATGATTTACACAAAAAAAACTTGCATGTACACGCAACTGTGTTCAAGGCAACCAACATATATCTAGCAAACTTATGGTTCAGTTAATTCATCATATGTTGATCTTTAATCAGTGCATCAGTACTTCATTAACCATATAAATAGTAACCATGTGCAGTAATATCAGAAAAAACCATCACACATAAGAAACACACATGAACACCAAGATTTAAGGTGGAAACCCAATGCGGGACAAAAACCACCTGCTATTGTCTTCTTTTAGTATAAGAAAAACCTATTTACAATCTTGTATTGGTGCAGACTAGTACCAGTACACAGGCAACCACCTGTAGAAGGCTACAACCTTCTCTCGTTCTCCAACTTCTACTGGAAGGGAGCTACAACCCCCTAGCTCTTGTACTAGATGATCTATTTACTAGTATGTAGGCGCCAACCTACAGAAGGCTACAACCTTCTTTCTTCCTCCAGGGACCAAGTTTCATAAATTTTCATACTAGATACTCCTAGAACACAAAACCACAATCTGAAGGCCATGTTTCATCCAATTTTTATACTGGACCCATCAAAAACATTGAAGCTCAAAATTAATCACCACTGCAATACAACCATCAAATACACCTGCATTAACCAATCATTTAAACTCAATCATAAATATCTGAATCACCCACAATTGAACCACTGAAGTCCCATCATCACTGAAGCAAATCACAATCAACCAATCTGAGCATTCAGAATATTGTCATCAAAACACAGTCACCAGAACACAGAGCAAAACCTAGAACTCTGCAACAACCACTAGAACCAACTGCAAATTCAAATATCATATTTCGTAATGTATACCCTACTTTGATGAGCCAAACCAGCATGTATACATGCTTTTAACAGAGCGAACCAGCGTACTGATCTACAAATATTAACTCATAACTTTGCAGCTACTCCAAACATCAGTCATACCCAGATCATAACATTTATAGAAGAACATGTGTCAGTATTTAGATCTAGACTATATGTGATCAAACCACATAATGATAATTCATTTCAAGCCTTAAGATACCGATCCATCATTAGATCGTATCCCTCATCAACCACTAAGGTTCATCCTTGGTTCAGATCAATTAAAGCACCATAAGCCGATAACCTGCTTACTAGATCTCACACTTCATTGGATGTTCAATACTTGCACACACCGCCCTAATGATCTTCTCCTCCTTATATAGTTTTAGGCCTTTCTCAATACCTTGGACCAAAACCACTTAGGACCAATACCTTGAACCAAATACCTAGGGTCAATACCTCGAACCAAATAGCTTGGACCAATACTTTGGATCAAAATACCTTGGACCAAATACCTCGGACCAAAAACTTAGTTTTCCAATATGCACGCGCTTTTCCTCTTATGCAAGTGCGTGTATAATTTATGTGCTCCTTTTGTTCTGTTAACCCACGTGTATATGCTACTTGGACAAAGTGAACCTGTGTATACCTCTCTTTCTTCATTCTTTGGAGTCTGATCTGTAATCCTTTGTTGTTGTATTGTGAACTGTCAGCTAAGTGAGTTGCCATCAAGGACAACACCTGTATCATAATGCCAAAAATCTCCCCCTTTGGACTTGATGGCAACAACAACACCAAGACACTCTCCCCCTTTGACATCAAGGGCAAAGTGCGGACCAAGATATCCTCCCCCTTTGATATACATTATGTTGTTCACGCTCTCCTTGAGTACATGCTGAATTATCTGATTGAGCTCCCCCTTTGCACATGCTAAGATGCACTAAATTGTCCATGCTCCCCCTGGGCACATGCAGAGTCTGCAAAAATATTTTCCAAAAGAATAACATGACTTTATAACTCAACTAAGTGAGTATGACCTTCCTATCACCAATGACACATATATACATTAAGCTCCCAACCAAGTGGGGATACACCAAATGTTTATACATGACTTCTCATGCATAGTGGGGTTACAAATTAGGTCTTTTCATGACCTTTACATCAAATGATATACATGACATTTATAACAAGGACAACCGATCTAAACAAGACCATGATAGTTATCAGCAACTATCATATGATCTGCACCATCAACAGCATCAGGATCAATAGCCTGTATATTTCCATCATCAAAAGAGTCACTAGAATCAAAATAACTTAAAATCAATCTTAATAATGTATACACTACTCTGATGAGCCGAACCAACATGTATACGCGCTTTTAATAAAGCAAAGCAGCGTACAGTTCTACCAATATTAACTCATGACTTTTTAGCTATTTCGGACATCAGTCATACACAGATCATAACATTTATGGAATAGAACATGCATTAATATTCAGATCTAGACTAGACATGATCAAACCACATAATGATAATTCCTTTCAAGCCTTAAGATCCCAATCCATCATTATATCTTATCCCTCATCAACCGCTAAGGTTCATCCTTGGTTCAGATCAAGCAAAGCACCATAAGCCAATAACCTGCATACTAGATCTCACACTTCATTAGATGTTCAATACTTGCACACACTGACCTAATGATCTTCTCCTCCTTATATAGTTTTAGTCCTTTCTCAATACCTTGGACTAGAAGCACTTAGGACCAATACCTTGGACCAAATACCTAGGGTCAATACCTTGGACCAAATACCTTGGACCAATACCTTGGATCAAAATACCTTGGACCAAATACCTCGGACCAAAAACTTAGTCTTCCAACATGTACATTCTTTTCTTCTTATGAAAGTGCGTGTATAAGTGAACCTGCATATACCTCTCTTTCTTCATTCTTTGGAGTCTGATCTGTAATCCTTTGTTGTTGTTCTGTGAACTATCAGCTGAGTGATTTTCCATCAAGGACAACACTTATATCATAATGCCAACACAAAATTCAAAGTTTTTGGAATGGCTCAAAACCTGAACGAACACATAGATCTTGTCATTTTGAATCCAACACAATTCGTTTTGCAAAAAATGAACGTCGTATGCACCCATAAATGAGTTCTAATCGTTTTTGGAAACAAGTAAATTTTAAAAAGGCAGTGTGCAAGGCTGCCCTGTTAGCGATCTGAATAGCAGATTGAGCTTGCTGATTGTGCAAGTTGACTGGGCTACATGGGCCAATCTTAGCATGACGCTTGGTAGGTTTCTACGGGCTACGAAATTGTCGAATTTGATTGGAGGTTGATTGGTTGAGGTGGCCCAACCAAAGGTTGCCACATGGCACCTTAATGGCCACCAAAATTCTATTAAGGTCAAAAGTAAACCTCCCCAGGGTTCGAAACCGTGACCTCACCTAAACAAACCGTGGGCCTCACCAAAAAACCGCAACATGTTTCTTGATCAAACATATTAAAAAAACGTTATAAATGTTTCATTTGGGCACATTTTGGGTGGGTAGATAGCCCCAAGAGGCCAACCCAAGGTCCCATGCGGCCTCCATAAGACCAGGCGTGTGGAGCTAAGTCACAGGGGCCAGTTGAGGGTCATATGATTCTAATGTGACCAAGGGCACAAAGGAGACAAGGGCCAGACAAAGGCCCCCAAAACTCGGCCCCCAACGTGGTCGCATGGGCGCCATGTGACTGAGATTTTTAGAATAAGGGGCCAATGGCGAATCTAATGAGACCACAAATTGCGGTGCCGATTAGCCAAATTGTCGCTTCGTTAGCAGTTTTTGAGCAGAATTGTAGGATGGTTTGCAGACATGTGCGTTTTGTAGAACGAATAGTAGAAAAACTTTGGGAGATCATTACTTTCTCAGTTTTTGGTCTTTTGGGGGGCAGAAAGAGGCTAGACAGGGGTTTTTGAAAGCCCTGAAGCCATTGGAGCTATTGTTGAATCCATTTTAGCACTGGAATTTGATGTAAACACCATTTTGTGAGCATAATAAAGGAGGCCCAACCATTGCAAACTGGACCAGGAGATGTAGCCAAGGAGGGGTGAACTCCTTCATCATTTTGTTGTGTTTTTTTTGTTGTTATGGTGATTTTTTCTATTATTTTCTACAAAAACTGAACTTTTAATTCATGTTTATGTGTTTATGAATTTAACATAACAAGCTTAAAATACTATTTAATCACTTACAATTTATCATAATACTCAAGCAGTTTCATATACAGATAAGTTTGGTATCAATTGTTAGGTTCTTTGTTGTTGTGAGGGTTTAATTTGTTTGCAAGTGTTTATGATACTTACATGGTTGAAGCTCAAGAGAGGAGAAGGAAAGATTGTGGTTGCAGGTCCTCTAGTTCGGACAAGGATAAGGAGAACATATTTGCCACAATCTCCACCACAAATCTCACCTCAAATTGTACCTGAAGCTTCAACAAGCATGTCACATGAAGGAGGGCTTGATAATATGTCACAGGATGAGAAGGATCTTAGAAAATAATTCTTTGACATGACCCAAATGGTGAAATTTCTCTATGAAGAGAGAAACACAAGATTGTAAGGTGAGAGTTCCAAGCCTCCATAGGGAGAGGGTTCTTCAAGAGGAAAAGGAGGATATGAGGGCAAACCTCCAAAAGGATATGGTGACAAACCACCTTTGGCACCACCATCTTCACCATCTTCATCTTCCACAACAACCTCTTCACAAAAACCTCCACATTCTCCAAAGGGACATGGTAAAACTCCATTTTTGAAACTTGACATAAAGTTTAATTTGCCTATGTATGATGGAGAGGTAAATGTTGAAAGACTAGATAATTGGGTACATCAACTCGAACTGTATTGTAGGATACAAAGGATCAAGGATGACAACACCAAGATTCAGCTTGCCTCATTAAGGTTGGAAAGTGCGACTCTTACTTGGTGGGAAGCCAAAACACAAGAGGACATGAAAAAGCATGGTAAGGTCATAACCTCTTGGAATAATTTTGTTGCTGCATTGAGAAGACAATTTTATCCATTAGCATACATGCAAAAATCTATAATAGATTGGCAAAATGTAAGCAAGGAAAAGGAAAAAGTGTACAAAACTATACTCAAGAGTTTAGGAGAAGAGCACTAATATTGGGTGTATATTTGACATCTCAAGAAACTTTGTTAAAATATATTGGAGGTTTGAATAGTTACCTAAGATACACTATTCTCATGTATAAACCCACAAGTTTAGATGAAGTTTGTGTACAAGCCACACATCTAGAAGCAAGAGGGAAACCTGCTTCAGATGAGAAAAGTGAGAGTTACCTTGAAATTAGAGAAAAAATAAAGGGTAAGTTTAAGGGAAAAGGGAAGAAGAATGCTTCAATCAGAATGGAAAAATAAAAAATCACATGCAAACTTTGTTTGAAAGATGGCCATGATGAAGACCATTGTTGGAAACTTCATCCAGAGATGAGACCCAACAAACTTAAAAACAAGGAGAAGGAGAAAACAAATGCAATTATAGAACATGACTTAGGTTCTGATTCAGGAGATGAAACAAAGATTACAGTGGTGAGTTTGAAGGTAAGAACATAGTAAACATTAGTTCTTCAAGTTGTTCTAATGATACTAAAAATGATGAAACAAGAATTGAAATTTTCCACAATAGAGTTGTTTCAAAGCATACCAAAATTGACACACTATTTGATAGTAGGTCACAAGAAAATATGATTTCTGAAGACTTAGTCAAGAAGTTAAATCTAGAAACCATTCCACATTCAAGACCTTATCCTTTAGGTTGGATATGTAAGAATGTGAATTTGCAGGTGACAAGGAAGTGCATCATTAGATTTTCAATCACTACAAACTTTCTTGATGAAGTTGAACTTGATGTAGTTCCTCTTGAGATTGTTGGTATTATTTTCAGAAGCCCATATCTTTATGATAGGAGAGAAATATTTCATCACCATGAGAATAAGTATCACCTATTCAAGAATTGGATTGAGTACATAGTTAGAGCACATCCTAAGAAGATGCGTTTGTCTCTTATGTATGATGGACAAATGAAGAGAATTGTCAATGCAACTCAAAATTTTCTTTGTTAATGTTCAAGCATCAAGATGTTGTGAATGAGGCCTTTCATGGAAATGCATCAAATGAAAAGTCTGATTTCAATGAGGTTTCTAATGGTTGTGATAAGTTGTTTCATGGATCTAATATGTTGCCTCCTAAAAGAGGTAAACAAGATGATGAAAAATTGTAGCAACATACATCATTGTTGAACAATGATGGGAATAAGATGTTAGTGCTAAAGAGTGCAAAGGTTAAAGAGAAAGTGCCAAAGAAATTTGACAAAGAGTGCATTGGTTCCACAAGTTTTTATTGGGGGTTTCAAAATGGTGCATGGCGATGACAAACACACTTGGTCAAGAGTCAAGCCAAGCACAAGGCAATACAAGCTAAACATCGTCATGTCGACAGTGTTCAAGGTGAGAAGAATTTCAAGTTATTTAAGTTTCAATCAATTGGCGACTGAGGAGGGAATGTGTTTGATCCTTCAAGGATAGTTTGTTGTTCTGCAAGTTCGAGGAAATTGTAGCAAGATTGTATCTACAACAACAAGGCAGGGTTTCTAGAATCAAGGCAAAATATCAGTTTTCATGAAAAGCTCAAGTTGTTGAATTCGGGAAAATTCCAGTGGGTTGAAACTAGAAGGGTGAGGGGGTTGTAATGTTACAGATCCATTTGGGCACATCAAATCCCAACATTCAAGTCAGTATTTTAGGGCTCATCAAACCCTAAATTTAGTTGTTTCATGCCCTAAACAAGCCAACCCTTTGAATGCCTCCTTCCTAGATAGTTTCATGACTTGGAGACATCCAAAAATTGCCTCTAGAGGGACCAGCGTAGGTAAGCCCTTATGAAGGTGCACTGCAGAGTAGTTAAGTCCACTAGCAGGGTGCTCTGCAAAGCACTTAGGCTTCCTTTCACCTACGTTGGGAGAGAATGAGCGGAATTCACATAGGGTTTGGGGAATATTCTTATCTTTTGGAGTCATCTAGAAGTTTCCATGTCTTATCAACTCTTATGAGCTTTACAATGGATAAGGAATGAGTTAAGGAGCATGCTATCCTTTCATCCCTTCCTCCATGGAACTAATTCGAAGTATGGAATGTTATTCAATGTCGCCATTAATGACAAAACCTCCTTCATCTTCCTATAAATTGACCACTCATCTAAGTGATCAGGGGCTGGATTATGTTGAATTTTAGGGAGATAATGTTGCTATGAGACTTGACTTTGGAGCAAATGATGTGATGCCACAAGCTTGTCTTGCTTTCGATATGATGTGGATGGGATCCAAGTTGGAGGAATGACTTTGAATCAAACATTGATGGTTGTAATTCCTTCTTCTATCTAATAAAGTGTTTGAACCTTTTTCCATATGACATGTTCTTTCATAATGCTTATATGTATGAATTTCTTATGATTCCTTTCATTTATATTCAATGGATCGTATGCTATGATCGGTTTTCATCTTTTGTTGTGTTTACAAGGTACTTTTCAAGCGGATTAAGTATGGGAAGGAGCAATGGAATTGATACAAGGGAGACGAGAGGAAAACGGAACTACAGGTAGGCCTTCTGTCCTCTCTTCTTATCTATTGCTTATAGGGAAAGTCTAAAACACTTTAAACTGTTGTTCTAGGCACAACTACTTGTCTAGTGAATTAGTATTTATTCGTAGATGCTAAATTCTCCAAAACGAATTGGTGACCATACTGGGGAAGAATCCTCTTTCCTAGTAGCTTATCCACCTCCTAAGACATCCTTGTAGACTTTATTTGTGTTCATCGATTGTAATTTAGCTGTTTACATAAAAAATTGGTCAAAATTGTGTCAAATTACCTCTTGAAATGGCTTACTGTCACCAACACAGGCTTGTGAGGGACACAACACGCTGCAGAGCATCCCTGGCTTAGGGACAGTGCTCTGAAATGCACTGTCTTCCACTCTGGGCTACGCTGATCCTCCTAGGATCAATTTCCCACATTTGGAAAGAGTTTTTGCCAAATTTTCTCTGTTTGACTGTTTGTTGATTGATCAATGAATGCTATGTCTCAGAAAATGAGTGTTTATCTCTTTGTCTAGCCCAACTTTCATAGGATTGGTTAATGTTTCTTCATGTTTTCTTTGTCAATATCGATCAATAGTCAAAGTTAGGATATAATTGATTAATCTTCATTCGAAAGAAATTGTCGTAAAGTATTCTCTTTGTTCGAATTTGAACTATTATAAAAGTATTTGTTCATATGAAAGATTGATTGAGTGTATGTGCATATTTCCTTTTTGTTCATATTCACATTAAGGGAATCGAAAAGAAATACATGCATGTTGCATTGAAAGAGTTTGTGTGTGCTTATAAGAATAGTGTAGGGAAATTGCACTTAGTTTGTGTTCTTTTCTCTTTGATCAAAATAAATATGATTGCTCTATCCCTAAGTAGCTCGGATTTTCATCGTTAAGTTGAATGGAAAGAATGCTTATCATGATAGTTGCATTCCTAGGAATTTCAGAATACATCACATGGTGAACTTGAAAGGCAAATTCCTAAGCAAGATCAACTTAAAATAAACATCAATTTACCTAATGGAGCATTGTCATTAACGAGAATATTTAGTGGTTCTAGGCTAGAGATGTGTTTCGGCGTTGTAAAAAAAAGCAGTTGTCGCTAACTTGTCTATAATACATCTCGAGTGTGATACCTCATTCCATGTACGTGAGTATATCATAGCTCATCCACGTACCTTCGGGTATATAGGGCAGTGTTACAGTATGTAAAGTATATGGGAATGCTCTCACTATGCGGTTTTGCATTAGACAACGCTTATACAGACTAGGCCTCCATGTACCTTCGGGTATATATGGGAGGACAATTCTAGGTTGTTATCCATCCTTAAGTAACCGAGTTGGCTGCCTTGTAAACTATGTTACACTGAACACAACATTTGAGGAGATTGCAAGCCCGTACTTCTTGGTTCACCAGGAGGTATTCTACAAATCATAGTTGTTTGGTAAACCTTTTGTCTAGTACACCCCTTTTTGTTTATTTCTTTTTTGATAATAAAATTAATCATCAATCATGGAGGAACATCAACCCATACCCCGTCGTTTGTGGGGAATAGCAAGCAAACCGCCTTTGCCTCCCGAAGCAACACCAATTCAGGCAAAGTGGTCTCGCTTAACTGAGTCTAGTACATCAAGAAATCCTAGTTATTCATCTGAATTACGTGAATCATCTATTTCAGTAAGTACTGAGACTCTAGTTACTCCAACAATTTCTGGCCCATCTGTTTTTGAAGAAGAAGTTTCACAATTACCTAAGGACATTAGCACTAATCCTAGTGAAATAGTAACCGAGGTTGTTCAGCAACAAGTTGATCCTCAACTCGAAATTTCTCAACAAGAAAGTACTTCTGAACTTGAATTAGTTCAACTAGAAGTTAATCCAGAATCTATCCCAGTTCAAACAAAAGTTACATCTGAACCTAAAGTTGTTCAAGAACCTCTTTCTGAAACTGTTGTTTATTTACCCGAACATCTAGACATTTAGCAAAGGGAAAAGAAAAGGAAGAGCACAGTGAATCAGAACACATTCCAGAAGAAGAAGATGAGGTATATTTTGTCAAGAAGCTTCAACGGGGTTCCAGAAGATTCATAGGTAAGATACCTTTCAAATGATTTGCTTGTGGTAGAGTCGGCCATTATGCTTCCAAATGTCCCCATAAAGATAAATATGAAAAAGGAAAGGAATATGCAAAAGGAAATAAAAAACATGTTGTGAATAGAAGGAGTTACTATACACATGAAGATAGTGATGGCTTATCCAATAGTGGTGAATATGAAACTGACCAAGATTATAGATAATCATGGCTTATGACAGCGATGATTTTTTGGATGCCTTAGAAGAGGAATATTTTCTTGAAGGAATTACTAAACTCAAAATATTTCTAGAATAAAATAATATGATCATCGATACGTTGACACACCAACTCACTGAAAGAGAAAAACACAATGAAAATCTAGAATGTGAAATGGTGGGTCTAAGAAAAGAACTTGAGAAGACAAAATCTCTTAATCTTAGATTTGCTAAAGGATCTGAAAATTTAAATGAAATCATCAAAGTTCAGTGTTCCCCTATGACAAAGACAAGTCTTGGATATACTGAAGAATCATCTCAATCACAGAAGTCGTCAACCTCCACCAGAAGCTATCTTGATGCAGCAAAGACTAGTGAACAATATGTCAATCGTCAACAAAGGCCTAAAATTACTCATCAGGTAAATCATACCCAATTTACTCCAAGGATTAATATCAATAGAAGCTTCAACCAACAGGTAAACAATGCCAAAAGATTCTATGATTGCAAAAACTTCTTTAATGGGCAATGTTTTCATGTCATAACTTTGGGCAAAAGGTTGCTCAATGTGTTTCTTACAAAACCATCATGACTCGAGAAGCATGGAATCAAAGGAGTGTAACAGGAATCAAGAAAATTTCCTATAATAACTTTTCTCTTCTTGAAAATGAAGTAGAATGTTCAATTTGTAACAACTTTGGTCATGAAGAATCTGAATGCAGTAGAAAAATATTTCCATCACTTCAAAAGGAGCAAACATCATTAAATCCCAAGATATGGAGAAAGAAGGAATCTCAATCAAAAAGATGTGGCATAGCTCTATATGCAGAAGGACAAGAAAATCAGTGGTACATCAACAACGGATGCTCCAAACACATGACAAGTGATAAAGAGAAACTTCATTCATATAATGCTTTAGAAAAGGAAAAGAATGTCTCATTTGGAAATGACACTCCAGTAGCCATTGAAGGTAAAGGTTCAGTCTTCTTGAAAGAAAAGGTTAAAGTTGGAAATGTCATGTATATAGATGGTTTAAAGCATAACCTATTGAGTGTTAGTCAAATTTGTGATCAAGGAAATGAAGTTGTGTTTCGATCAAACGAATGTGTGATTCATGAGATTGATATAGGAAAGACCGTGATCAAAGGAACAAGAACTCCAAACAACTTATATACTCAAAGGAGGACAACAACAATGCTATCTAAGAAAAACCGATGAAAACTGGCTATGGGATAGAAGATTGGGACATCTAAGATTTTCTCAAATAAGAAAAGCATGCAAGCTCAAGGAAGTTCTTGATCTTCCAGATATCAGCATCCCAGAAAATACCATATGCAAACCATGTCAAGTCAGTAAGAATACCAAAGTTCACTTCAATGAAAAAGAAGGATCAACAAGTAAGCCTCTTGAACTCATCCATACTAATTTATGTGGACCAATAAGGAAAAAGTCACCTCGTGGAGAAGAATACTTTATTTTATTTATTGATGATTTTTCTAGCATGTGTTGGATAGGTCTACTAAAGCATAAATATGAAGCATTTGAAAAGTTTAAAGCCTTCAAAGCTTTAGTTGAAAATGAATCAGATCGAAAATAAAATGACTCAGATCTGATCGAGGGGGAGAATTCATGTCAGACGAATTTTTTGACTTTTGTGAACAACATGGAATAAAGAGGCAATTCTCTATCGCAAGAACTCCTCAGCAAAATGGCGTGGTGGAAAGCATGAAAAGAATAGTTCAACAAATGGCTCAAGCAATGCTTGATGAATCTGGAACTCCTACAACCTTCTAGGGTGAAGCTGCATTTGTTTCCATGACTATTCTCAACAAAGCAAATGTTCAAATAAATAGAAATCAAACTCCATATGAACTTTTTTATTGTAAGCCTCCTACTCTAAAACACTTTAGAGTGTTTGGAAGCAAATGTTTCATCAAAAGGACTAATGAAAAACTTGGTAAGTTCGAACCCAGAGCAGACGAAGGAATTCTTCTTGGTTATTCATCCACAAGTAAAGGATACAAATGTTATAATAAAAGACTTTGGAAAATTGTTGAAAGAATTGATGTTGTAATTGATGAAGCATGCAGAAATATGGAAAAAATGAAATCAACAGAGGAAGTTGGGGAATGCTTTCCCACATCAAATCAAAATGATATAGAAGAAGAAACCAATGAAGCACTAGAAGAAGATACAACAAACAGGGAAAATATTCCATCCAGGTATGTTCAGAAGAATCATCCAGAATCTCAAATTCTAGGAGAAAAGGGGGCTGGAGTACAAACAAGAAGAACTCTTACAGGGACCTCAAGCTATCTAGCATTACTATCCTCCACCGAACCTCAGAATTTAATTGAAACCTACAAATATGAATGTTGGGTCAAGGCCATGGATGAAGAACTTGACCAAATTGAAAAGAATGATACTTGGGAGTTAGTTCCTAGACCTCATGATAAAAATGTTATAGGAACAAAATGGATATTTAAGAACAAGCTGAATGAAAATGGAGAGGTTATTCGAAATAAGGCCAAACTTGTTTGTAAAGGGTATGCTCAACAAGAAGGTATAGGTTTTGAAGAAACTTTTGCATCTGTTTCCAAACTTTAAGCCACAGGGTTTGAAAATTCAAAGTATATCAAATGGATGTAATATCAACCTTCCTTAATGGAGATTTAGAAGAAGAAGTTTATATTGAACAACCAAAATGATTCATTCTTGGAAATGATGCAAAACTTGTATGCAAGCTTAAAAAGGCTCTCTATGGTCTAAAACAAGCTCCAAGGGCTTGGTATTACCACCTTGACAAATATCTACAACAACAAGATTTCATAAAAGGTTCTGCAGATAGCAATTTATACACAAAGGTTGAAAATGATAAACTGCTAATTATTGTTGTTTATGTTGATGATATCATCTTTAGTAGCAATGAAGAATCCATTAGTTAGATTTTTTCTTCAATAATGCAGCAAGAATTTGAAATTTCCTTACTTGGTGAACTTACTTATTTTCTTGGTCTACAAGTACAATAAACAAAAGATGGTATCTTTCTTTCACAAACCAAATATCTCAAGAAGATCTTGAAAAAGTACAAAATGGAAGATTTTAAAACAACATGTACTCCAATGGTAACAGGATGCAGCCTCAGTTCTAACGATGAAACACCAGCAGTAAACCAACCAACTTACAGTTCTATGATTGGAAGTTTTCTTTATCTAACAGGACCAGATTTGATAGCATGCATGCAGTAGGAATTGTTGGAAGGATCCAAGCAAATCCAAAGGAATCACATCTCCATGCAGTGAAAAGAATTTTCAAATATCTTCAAGGAACTCTGGACTTTGGACTATGGTATCCTAAAGATACAGACCTTACTCTTCATGTATATATTGATGCAGATTGGGCAGGAAACATTGATGATCGAAAGAGCACTAGTGGAGGTGCATTCTATATGGGTTCTTGGTTAGGGTCATGGTTCAGCAATAAACAAAGTTCGAATGCCCTATCTACAGCTGAAGCAGAATATGTGGTTGTTGCATCTTGCTGCACACAACTAATTTGGATGATGCAAACATTGCAAGACATTCAAATCACATTTACTCCACCCATCTCCATTCTATGTGATAATACAAGTGCCATCAATATTTCAAAAAATCCTGCCATGCACTCCAAGACCAAGCACATACCTATTAAGTACCATTTTCTACGAGAACAAGTGCTTGAACAAAAGGTTAAATTGGAGTATGTTCCCTCCAAAGAACATGTTGTTGATATATTCACTAAACCACTTCCCAAAGAAACATTTGAATATCTCAGACAAAACATGGGAGTAGTTGTTGCATCATCATGTTGTCAAATCTAGTGTTTAGAGAAGGTTATTATACACGGGTTTCATGAAGTATAGTCACGTATACATGTAGGTTTCTGTGGTTGAAGGAGCGTATATGTTTTTCTGACAAAAAAATAGTCACTCAGACTCTGATATGGGTGCTCTACCTGATATTGATGATTATAGTCTGACAATATGCTTTGTTCATTGATTTTTATCTAACTAACAAAGATGCCTTGATGAATGACTTGTTGACAATTCACAGGTAGCACAGGTTCATGGGGAGCATTAGCCTTCACTCACATTCAGCATCATTGGCATCATGGTTGCTGAGTTCAGCTATGGCTTCAGATACTTATATCATTTGTTGCATAAGTCATGTAAAGATCTAGGGTGTGATATGACTTCTTCTGTCATGGTATATATTTCAATGAGTCCTATTGGAAATATGATGTAATTTGTATCACCACTTTGCATGGGATGGATGATGTAATAATTTATGTATTTCTATCATGTATAAACAATTGGTATATCCCCACTTGGTTGGGTGGATGAGTCAAATATGGTGTATGCCCACTTAGTTGGGTGATTGATGTATGTATGAGTCATTGGTCATAGCGAGGTCATACTCACTTAGTTGAGTTATAGAGTCATGTTATTCTTTTGAAACATATCTCTGCAGACTCGACATGCACTCAGGGGGAGCATGGACAACATAATGTATATCAAAGAGGGAGAATAACTTGGTCTTCCCTTTTCCTTTGATGTCGAAGGGGGAGAGTATTTTGGTGTTGCTTGTTATCTCTAACAGTTTCTACAGCTTGCAGTAATCAACACCAGCATGGTTGTCATCAAGTCCAAAGGGGGATATTGTTGGAATTATGATACAAGTGTTGTCCTTGATGGAAACTCAATCACAAGTAAGTTTAGTTTTGATAAAAGGCAACCCACAATGTAACAGATCCATTAAGATGTAACAGGGCATTGGTACAGAAGAACAAGAAGATGGAACTAAAGTCTACTAATCAGAGTGAAGAAGTTGAAGCTAAAGGATGGTGAAAAGCAGTTTAAGATGTATATGTAGGTCCACTTAGTCAAAACAATGTATACACATAGATCTACAGAAAAAAAAAGCACGTATACGTGTACACGCACTCCCGCAAGAGGAAAATCACGTATAGGTTGGAAAATCAAGGAATTTCAAGGGTAGAGAATACAAGGGGTCAATACCATGGTATTAGCGAGTGGAGTAATGACTATTTGATCCCGCCCAAGAATACCACGAATCTTAAGTGGTTTTGGCCCGACGTACTGAGAAAGGCCTAAAACTATATAAGGAGGAGAAGATCATAAGGCCAAAGTGTGCAAGTGAAAAGGGTTTCTAAGGAATATTTATATCTGAAATATATTTTATGTTGCAGGGGCTATGTTGGTGATTTGATCTGAAATATTTTTCACCTTGAATTCAATGTTGGATCAGGGTCATGAGACCTTAAATGACTTATCATTGAATGATCTGATATTGGTTGGGCCAGATCTAATTGTGTACACCTGTTTTATTCTTTGAATGTCACGATATGTGTTCGTCTGAAGTCCAGAATAGCAACGAAGTTATGAGTTAATATTTGCAGATCTGTATGCTAGTACGCTTTGGTGAAGTTGTGTATACACGCTGTTTCATCTCTTCCAAGTAGCTTATGCAAAAGAAAAGTATGTTGTTCATAGATGACTGAACTATTTGATCAGTACTATTGTTTTATTGCTATCTGTCAATGAAGTCTTCTTAGATCTGAATGTAAAACTGAATGCATAAGGAGTTTGATATCTGATTGATTGATTATATAAGTGAGAAGGGTGATCTCTACTACTACCTATGTAAGTCTCTATAAATTGACAGTAGATGTTCAATATATTGCTAGTTGGTACAGACTTGATTAAGAAGTTTTATGTTTCAATAGTATACACAGGTTTGATTAAAGGAAGTAACATATACACGCAGGTTGGGTTTAGTAAAGTAGCGTATATGTTTTGATGCATGATTTTTGAGGTTGCAGCTAGTTCTGAATGATGATGCAGGTTTCTGGGTTTAGCACAGTGTTTTGGTGACAATGATTTGATTGTTCAGATTAACTGATTGTTAGTTGATGTAGTTTGAGTTTCAGAGTTTTTGATGGGTCTAGTATGAAAATTTGATGAAATGAGGCCTTCATGAGTATTGTTGTGTACCAAGAAAAACTAGTATGAAAAATTATGAAACGTGGTCCCTATAGGAAGAGAGAAGGTCATAGCCTTCTGTAGGTCAGAGCCTACGTACTAGTAAACACATTGGCTAGTACAAGAGCTAAGGGCTGTAGCTCCCTTCTAGTAGAAGCTGGAAAATGAGAGAAGGTTGTAGCCTTCTGTAGGTGGGTTCCTGCATACAGGTATGAGTCCGCACCAGTAGAAGATTGTAAACATATTTTCTTATTATTAAAAGAAGACATAGATGAAAATAGTAGGTGGTTTTCACCCACATTGGGTTTCCACCTTAAATCTTGGTGTTCATGTGTGTTGCTTATGTCTGATGGTTTATTTTGTTTTTACTGCACTATTTAATAAGTTATTAATGCACTGGTTATAGATCAACACATTATAAATTAACTAAATCACAAGTTCTCTAGGTATACGTTGGTTTCACTAATCACAGTAGCATGTACACACTAGTTCAATTCACAGAAGTAGCATATTTAAATATGTTTGGGAAATGAAAATTTATTGATCTGATAATATTGATTCAACCCCCCCTCTCAGTATTATTTCCAACATGTTGCGATATAACCAATGCTAATTTGAAAAAACAAGATTAGTATATTGCATTTTTGAATTAGAGATTTAGAGAACAAATTACTTTAGAAAGTTGAGGTAAATTGCTGAGATCAAAGGTGTGAACCAGATTGTAGAGGAAGAACATATTGCATCAAGAATCAAGGAGAATCCTAGTGGATCCAGTTTGAAAATGTTATGAAAAGGAGGTCCATGGTGCAACCAGTAGGTTGGTTCCTGCAAATCTAAGGGGGTTGGTGCCTAGAAATATAAGGAGGTTGGTGCCTCTAGCAAGTGGGTGCTTGCAAATATAAGGGGATTATTGTCTCCTATAGGTGGGTTCTTGCAAATTAAGAAAGGGAATTAGGCTGGTTCTTGTAAGTCGGGGAATTAGTGTCTCCTTCTGGTTAGTGCCAGTAAATCATTGTAATGGTAGGTTGGTTCCTACATTTATAAAGACAAATAAAAGAATTTGATTTTTTTCTCCTGCAAGGGTTTCCATGTATATCTAATGTTCTCATGTGGTGTTTGATTTATTGGTGCATTATTTATTTTAGGTTATAAATTGATTTAATCTATTTAATTGGCTAGTATATTGATTCAACCCCACTCTAAATATAATCATAATTCCAACACATAAAAGATATTTTGAGAGCCATTGGTTCAAATAAATTCCCCCCAACTCACCTCTAGAAGGAGTACTTCATGAGGCTCCATGAAATAAATATGATGGGATTTCTTTTTTTTATCAATTATGTTGTAACTTATTTTCCTATGAGATATATATTTATATTAAATATGAGGAATATGCATGTTTCAATCCCCAAGGGCCTGCTCAAAGAACAAGGCTCAAGTCCATTACAATAAATACTCAATGTGAGTTGAACATGTCACATTCTAAGAATTAAACTTTGGTGGAGAAGATAACAAAAATTTTCCCAACCACTCAAGCTAAACTCTATTACATAATTATGTTGTAATTTTTTTTGAGAGGTAAGGAAATTGAAATTTGGGTGAAAGCGTAGAGGATGTTGAAAATTTTAGTGTAAAAAAATATGAGGAAGTGTGGCTACACCTTCAAGAAATTTTGGAATTTTTGGTTATCCAAATTTCCTAAGCATAAGTGAGACAAAGGGATTTGTATCTCGTCATGTCCTTGTTTTGACACCATCATATGGAAAATTTTCAAAGGTGTTTCCTTCCTAAGTATAATAGAGACTTGTTAATCCTTCTCTCTCTTTCCAAACTTGTTTTGAGTATGGAAAAGAAATGATGAGATGGAAATTGGATCCTATGTCAACTTCATAGATACAACAACTATGAGGTTCTTCAAAACTATTATTCTGTAGAATGCACCAAGTTAGAGCCCTATTTTTTAGAAGGAGACGGATAAAGATTTTAGATTTAGAATGACATTTAAGCTTCTGAATTGGCTTCCACCACAAGATTGGTGGGTTATGATTCCCTTCTAATGCAAGAGCCTTACAAACAACCTTTAGTTTTTAACCCCTCGGTATATTTAGATACCAAAAAATATTATTTCTCTTTGATTAAATTAATAAATAACTTTATAAAGTTGTTGGTATAGGATTTCCAATTATCCACATATTCTTCCTTGAGACCCAATTCCCTTGAGGTGAGCCATTGTTATTATCAATTACTTACAAAGGGTCCTCATGATATATACCTTAGAGTGTGGTAGCTTATGAACCTAAGATCATGTTTGAGGGGAGTTATTAGATTGAGGAGTTATTGCTTTCGATCCATAAGTGCAATCCTACTTAAAATTGTTTTCCATTTCCAACATGCCATACTAATCAATTTTTAATTAGGGGTAAAACTAAAGTAGTTGCTTTTCAAATGATCAACAAATTCAATGATTTTGTTTATGGGGTTCCTTACCTAGTCCTCAATGAAGTTTTGGGATAGGATATTTTCCTTCATGACCTGAACCCATAGACTAGAGCTTTGCAAAAGCCTCCAAATGTTCTTCACAACTAATTCCTTTGAGAACGTGAAGACATTCTTGAGACCCCACCCTCCTTAGAAATTTGGAATTGAAAGTTTTTTCTAGGAGACTAAAGCTACTCTTTTCTTCTTTCCTGTTATATATAAAAATAAATTATAATCATTACTATTTGATTTACTCTATATACATTTTTTTAATCTAGGTGAGGGACACCTAGTAGGCTAGGATAACCTTGAATGATGAATTTAACTAAAACTATCCTTTAACCATGCAGAACCATCTATTGCACAAGTTATTGATATTTTTTTCAACATTGACAATTAGAAATTATAAATCGCTTTTAATATAGATATATAAGATCCTTTAAATGGAAAGATAATTATTTGAAACCAACATCAGAATTGATTACATGATAGCAAAAATTCTAGGAGATATATAATTTGTATACATTTGAGAGACCCCAAAAAGAGATCATTGACTTGGTTAGATTGATATTCATTCCATTAGATTCATAGAAGAGATACATAATCTCTTTGATATTTCCAACTGTTCTTTTGGTTTCATTGAAAAAAACAAGGATGTTGTTAGTAAAGAGTAAATCAAGAAAATTGCAAGAGTTGGCTATAAGAATGTCTTTGAAGTTTCCACTTGTTGAGGTTGCTTTGAGGGATCTCTTGAGTCTTTATACTACTAGAAGAAAGATAAGTAAGGATAGTGGACATACCTACCTAATTTATCTTTCTATTTTGAAAGAAGGGTGGGGGGGGGGGGTTGGTGGGGTGGGGCTACTTTTGTAAGAGTAGAAAAATAGACCAAACTAACATACCACATGGACCATAGAACAAATTGTTTTCTAAAACCCAAGTGGATGAGGATTAGCCTTCAAAAAATACAATTCACTATGTAAAAATATTTGGAGAGGCCTATTTCTATAGTCATCTCCCTTAAATTATTTTTATTTTTTGAGTTCAAACTTTCCTAATCAACCCCCATTGCCTCATGGATTTTTTCCTTTATAGGAAACCAAACTACATAAGGGATATATGGAAAGAGAAATTATCTTTCAACCTTCTTAAGATAGTATTTAAGATTATCTTGTAGATGCAATTGCATAGGCGAATATGGTGAAATTTTTTGAAAAGACGGATTATCAACCTTAGGTAGAAGTGAGCGATTATACACTAGTTTTTTAACATGTTCTTTAATGAAGTCATAACAATTGAGAAAGCATTCAATAGGGAGGCCATATAGCCTGGGAATTTTATCCTTCTATAATATTTAGAGGTTTTGAGGATATGTTATTTCCCCACCTCTTCATAGGGGATTTGTTATCCTCTAGTTCAAAAAATATGGGGAAGAATTTAGATATCCAAATAATTGTTGCCATGGTAGCTCAAGAGTCATATTTAAATAAGGATTAAGATATCTTACCCCTTATTTTTTATGGAATTTTATTTATGTTTTTGCTACAACTGGAAAATCTATGGATAATATCTAAACTTCCTCCTTTTTCAAGTGTCATTCTCTCTCTATGCAAAAGCAATTTTCTTATTTCATTTTCAAGTTGACTTTCCTTAGATTTTTTATTTTTCATCAAAAAGCCAAATCAACCCTTGGTGTATCTAGACAATAAAATATATTTAACATCCTTTAAAGTTCTATCATCCTTTTCCCTTTTCCCCCTAGAGCATAAAATCTCCACCTACTTGACCTTTTTAAAATTTTGGTAGAATTTAATGGGTGTTAATTCATTAAGAGAGTCATCAAGGGTTTCCAATAATATTTGAATTTTCACACAAAGTCTTCTTCCTATAGAGGTTTCATGTTAAAGGTGTTGGGTGGCTCCTCTTAAATAAGGACTGTATCCAAGATCAATAGATTGTGATCAAACTCTCCTCCTAAGGAAATCCATTGTTGGATTCTGAGTGCATATTCAAGGAAATGTTCCAAAATAAAAATAAAAAATAAAAAATGATCCAAGTTACATGTTTTCAATTCTTGGATCATTCATCCTCCTATTGGTTTAGCTTGCCATGGTTTTTGTTGATCCTATATTCAATAAACCTGCCATTTCCAACCTATGAAGCAGTTGCAAAGAATGTCCACTTGTGATGATAGCTCCTGGATATCTATTCCACCAAGAGAGAAGTTTATATCTTCTTTGACTATTAGGATTCCTTCACGGAGCCAAGGAATATTGAAGTATTTTCCTAATATTCCTTCTTCTCAGATTAAGGACCATAAATGTTCAAATAAATTAGGAGAAATTTTCAATCTAAAATGTGTCTCCCAAGGAAAATAATAAGAAAAATAAAATTAGAGCTATGAATTTTTAAAAGAAAAACAATAAAACTATTACTTTTAATCATATTTTGGACTTATCTCTTTATAGGTTTACTCAAATTTCAAGTGCGGTACTCGTTAAGCGTGGAATTAAATTCTGCATCCAAGGAGTATTCACTATGCATATTTTTTTAGTACACCCACGCTAATAAAAATTGAAAATGCATGAAAAAACATTTTTCTTTTCGCATCCAATGACCACCCACTCTACATACTTTTGAGTACACCCACACCAGCAAAAGTTGAAAATACATGAAAAAAGTGTTTTCTTTACTGTATAATTTTGAGTAGAGCCACACTGATAAAATTGAAAATACATTAAAAACATATGTTTAATGAAAATAATACATTTTTTTTTTAAATCTCTGTGGATCCACTCAAAATTATGAAAAGTGGTTACTTATTGGATACAAAATCTAATTTCGCGTCCAATGAATGACGATACTTGAAATTTGAGTAAACTTATAATAATATAAGTTGAAAATATGATTAAAACCAATAATTTTCTTCTTTTCCCTTCGAAAATATTTACCCCTTGAGATGATATCATCATCTTGAATCCTCTTAGTTGCTTTAAAGTTGATTTCTTTTCGTACATTTTTTTATTTGAGACACATTTTTTTTATCTCAAAAGTCACCTATTGAAGTAATTTTGTTTCCAATATCAAGAGAGAGGAGAGAGGTCCCTATCCTTGATGAAACATCTCACAGACTATGATAAAAGAATAATTTCATTTTCTACCCTATGAAATTTCCCCCAAATCTTCCTAAAGTGTTTAAAAAGTTGAAACCCCACCCACTTAAGAGGTTGGATAAATCTTGAACTACCTTCACCTCGATGGTCACCAATTATTGTAAGAAGATGATAGAGGTATTATGAATCTCAATCAACCTTTTAATATCAAATTTATTTGAGGAATTAACTAATCCTCTATGTTTCAATTTTAAGAAGATAATTTGGAAACATCCCTAGGGACAATTTTTGTAAGGGCCCACATTAATGAATTTTGTTGTCTACTTCTAACTTTGATTTCTTTTACATGTTTATGCTATTTTAAATCTTTTCTCTTCTAGGCATCCCAATCCTTCTTCAATCATTCTTTAGAAAATACTAAATTCCCTAGTCCTAGGTCTAAGGTTTTATTTGGCAACCCCAAAGGTTTAGGAACCATTAAGTGATTTCCAACCCAATATTTTATGAGAGGATGGGACATGGAAATTAAAAGGCTTGATTTTGATGCAATGAGCCCTTCCTAATCCATCTAAGAGAATGAAAGAAGAGGACTAGGGGATATAAATATCTAAAAGGCTAAGAAATAAATCACCAGGTCGTTGTGAGGAATTTTTCTCTGGTCTTACCTCCCAAAACCACAAACACAAGTGGAGAAAAAAAAATTTAAATTTAGGGGGAGGTAGTGATTATTGCTTACCAAGACAAGTAAGTGTTTGAACCTTTATATATGATTTGGGAGATGCTCTTATTGCTAGGATTATATCTCCTTTACTAGTTTAGTCAATGTGAAAATTCCTTTAGAGGAAGTTTACTAAGAATTCTTAGTGGGATCCTTCTCGATATGATACTAGAAAATGTATTTTGCGCCTTAGGAATCTTTACAAGCACAAATTTTCTTGCTGAATTAAAGAGGGAAATCCTTAACTAAATGTCCATATTAATGAAACTAACAACATTTAAAATGGATCCTTTCATAGTCGAGGGCTTGTTAGAAAATTGTAGGTCCCATTCAAATTATGATAGAATTAACTAAGCCTTTGGATGAGTCAAATCCTAGCAAACCCTACATAGCGCGGGAGTTCATAGTATGAGGTATCCACTTCAATATAAGAAACATAAACAACTTCTAATTTCTTTGCTAATTTTATCAAATCATAGAATCAAGGGGAGCCATGGCATCCTTACCTAAACTAAAGTGAATTTAAAGTGTGTTTAATTGGCATCAAATTCTAGATGCCATTTCTTAGGATATAATGCATACAAACCCCACTTCCACCTATTTTGGAGGATCTTATTTGCATCCTCTATGGTCCTGAATATCCAAACTAACCAACCCTTCACCAGAAACATGTTTTATGGCATGTAGCCAAGCAGGGGCACCAAAATTTTATATCGACCAACTTTCTAGGGAGTCCTTTCCCATTCTTTTGCTTGGGTCATGATCAAGAAGCATGGAATCCTTGAGCATCATTATCATATCTAGTTTAATACTATCTTGAAGTTGCCAATTAATGGCTTCCAATTTTCATTTATTACATTTCCTTTATTTAAGAGGTTTTCTTGGTCACATGGCTTCTTATTGAAAAGCCCTTAGGTCAAAGGAGTAGATGTCACTCATGAGGTCACTAGTTGGAATCTTACCAATGAAGTATTGATCCTAAATAACTTCTTGATTACTATTTCTTTTGCCAAACTTAGGGTTGAGTGAACCAAATGTATAATCTAAGGGTATTAGATCAATTAGAGTGAATATATGAGGTAAAACATTTTTGTCAGAGTTAAAGGCTCTAATGATTCCATATATAGAGAAATACCCCCTTGACCCAAAATATCTTTGAAGATATAGTTACATAATTTCCATCCATATCAAACAAGGTTGATGCGATTGTAAGTGAGAACTCACTATATGAGGATGTTATATCAAATATCTAACCATATTAGAATGAGCCCTTAACAACTCACCCATAATTGTGACTATTTTTCCCTTAAAAACCTAGACCCTACCATCATAAGTTAGATTGAGCCCTTGACAACTCACCCATAATTGTGACTATTTTTCCCTTAAAAACCTAGACCCTACCATCATAAGTTAGATTGAGAGGGTCTTAAGACTACAAAATTAAAAAGATGTGTCCATACTCCAATTGATTTTTTTTGAAATTAACATCTCACTCCATAATTTTAATTTTGTGAATTAAAAAAAAATTATAGTCTTTTTAAATATTTTTACTTTATTTTATTTCTCATTTTCATATTCTCTGTTAATAGGAAAAAAGGCTCATAAAACTTTGCAAGTGCATTTGAATTTTGACCTCTATGTAATACTGAATAGTTTATAACTGCATAATATTATCTCACATGGTACAATTTTATGATTATATTTACATGATTGTATTTATTCTTGGTTCTTTTAAATATATGAACACCGTTCTCCGGTTGTTAATATGGTACTTGTATCAATACTAACAATAATAGACTATATTGGAGGGAAAATGTCCACCCTATCTTCACTTGAATTTTAAAATTTCAATCTGTACGGAAAAATAAATAAATAATTTAATATATATATAATATATCTTATAGAGATAGGGAGAGGAGAGATAAGTTTATATTTGATTAAAATGTGTAGATTTTAAATGGTTGAAGATTGAAGTATAATTAAGTTTCAAAGATAATAATAATGTTGATGATGGTTTATTTACATTAAATATAATTTATTAAATATTAAGAAGGTAAGATATTATTTGGGATTTTTTATAATTCATTTTTATACTAGAAAAGTAATAATAAAAGTGTTTTAAGATCAGCATAATTTTGTTGAGTTAAAAGGCCAAGACTATTGGTAGCATGACAAATATTTTGAAATTTAGATGTAATATGAGTACAAACTAAGTAATTTAAGAGAAAATGCTTTTGATCGTCAACCCTCTTAGTGTCACAAAGGTGACAAATTGTTTTATCCTATGTTGTTTTGGGAATTGACCCATTTTTACTATGAAACTCATGAGAATTTGTTTTTATTTTAGCAATGTTTACTTTCTTCTTTGATACTTTTGATTTTCAAGATTTGGGTTGATTGCCTCCTAATGATATCTTAGTTTCCTTATTCCTTCTAACTCTTTATCATGCCACAATTTCTCCTTAAATTTTGACATAATATTATTTTTATATTATCCTATTCTGCAAGATGATCTCTACCTTTATCATCCAATGGTGTAGCCAAGATTGACATCCTTATGTCATCCCCACTTAAGCCAAAAGTAGTTTTGCATAGAGTTAGAAGCAATTTTAGAAAATATATTGTCTTCTATATTGTTTAATCTCTTCTCATACATTAGATACCTAATCATAGCCATGTTTTCAATGAGCAAAAAATGTGCTTCAACCAGGAAAATAAGATATGGTATATTTCTTTTAATCTTTAAATTATAGATTATAAAGTGTTTTTGGATATGTTTTATCTTTATCCATAACTCTTTGGAAATACTAAATCCCCAAATAACATATCCATATTAAATAACATAAATAAGAAATATTTCAAAAATATTTTTTTTTTCCATTTAATCTCATATCCAAAAATCTATTAGTTTAAAAGAACTAAAGGAAGGGATAACATCATACATAAAAATGTGGAAAGACACTATTGGGAATGAGGATTCACCAATTGTTACAGAGGAATGGAAAAATAAAGTGGTGTATTGGGAAAAAGTTCTTGATACATTAGATGGAACCTATAATGATCATAGAATAATAGATGGAAATGATTCATATTCTGAGGATTTCTGGCCCAAGACAAGGCACATTGTTGATGTTGATCGTAATGCACTCCAAGTAATCTCAAGTATTATGGATGGAGATTTTGATAATGCAATAGATGAACCAATATATGTTGGACCCAAATGCAACAAGCCAAAGCCAACATTCAATCCGATGATTGATGTTGAGAAAGGAAAGATGTTGCTAGTTAGATCAGGAAATGAGGATGCAGGTGAGATGATTTGGATGGAAAAATCCATCTCAGATATCTTTAGGGATAATGAAAGTGAGAATCTTCATGTAAAGGTTGACTGATGGAAGCCCATGTCAGGGAAATACAATGGAAAATTTTTAGAGCAATATTGTGTACCAAATCCTGATGACAAAGAACTTGGCTCTATTCCAATTAATACCATAGTGTGGGCATGGATGCCAAAGAAAGAACATTGCAAGAAGACCAAGATAAATAAATATGGTGTAGAAGCCATTCTTGATCTACTTGAGCGAATATCTTAAGAGTAGATTTATATGATACATAAATGTAATTTTTTTTTGGAGGATCTATTAATATACATTCAGACACACTTTCCCTTATTTGTTGTACAAATATTCTCTTCATATTTTTTTTGAAGGAGTTTTATATTATTTAATATTTCACTGTAATCATGTGTTATACAAATTACATGACAATGCCATAAAATATTTAAGTTTTCAAAGCTTTATTTGACCAGCATGACTTCTTAGCATATCAAATATGCATAATAAAATTCAATAATGCACCTAAAAACATCTTCTAAACTTGTTATATTAAAACAATGGAGTACCTAATTATTATTCTATTTAATATAAACCATTTAAACACTTAATGAATAAATGCTAGATGCTTGATATAATGTTTGAGGTGAGTTTTCCTTAATTTTTCTTATTATAATTGATATAATCAAATTCCCTATAATTGTTGCACTTTAATTTATAAAAAAAATATTTTGATCATTGAACAACATAACTAGAATTATAAAATATTTCTACTTATAGATTTTGAAGTGGTGCCAACATTATACTAGTATAATTAATTTGTACTTAACTTAGGAAAAGTACTTAGTGTCAATTTAAAATGGTCAATAATAGTAAGAAAAACAATATTAATATATTGTTAAATAACTTTATAGGTAAGATTTTTTTTACACAATCTAGTATACATGGTCAAATTTAATACATAAATATAAATGTTAATGGT